>CM035408.1:128285247-128307747 GCA_020310875.1 Ceratopteris richardii
ATACCAATGAGAATGCACTCCAATTATGCTCACATGGGTTGTCGAACAGTCCTAAATCAATATCAATTTATATAATGTAAATCAAATTATAACAATAAAGTTGTAAAGACAAAAAGCGCAAAACATAGAAAAGAATTGTAATGCATATGGAGTGATCGTGGGGTGTCTATAGCCATAATGATTCCACCACTCAAGCGACTGAGATGTAATAGAAGACCGCATAGATGTAACATAAGACGCGTAATGCATATGGAGTGATAGTGGGGTGTCCATAGCCATAATGATTCCACCACTCAAGAGATTGAGATGTAAATTAATACTGCATAGATGGAGTACATGCATATGCTATGCCGACGTTTCCCATGTATTCTGAGATTTTCGCTATCAAAAGCAATCTTCTCATTCTCAATCATGACATGCTCCATATACAAATCCTTCATGTATCGGAGTAATCCCTGATTCCATATTCTCGTGCTTTTGAAGTAATATCGCAAACCTATGAATAGGTCGTGACATGAACTCCCATCGAGACTCCACAAGCTGAAGTATCTCCTCACGTCTTCATTATAAATTAAAAATAAAATTGAAGCATCAACTTCAAATTTGGGAAGTCAAATTAATATACTTGGATGGTAATAATGTCGTAGATGCTTGAATCGCCTCTATCATTCTTGTGTACATGTGGTACACAAACCCGAGTGTTGAACCCTCCATGTCAACATAGCGTAACACTACATGAATATGTCTCAAGATAGGAAAAATATTGCCCATCTCTTCTTTGAAATCCATGTCCAAAATTTTTCTTTGCACATGATGTGCAATCTCTATGTTTCCGCTTGCAATACTTATCCATTTCCTATCTATTATGGCCATCCTGAGGGCATCAATGCACATGCGTAAGCGAGAGAAGACATGATATATATATCCAAATCGTGTTTCTTCTTTGCCAACTAACTCCTTGTCACTATAAGTGCAGAAGATACTCAAAGTCTTGTGATTCTTTCTCACAAACGAGATAATGCGCTTGGCATCTGATAGCACGAGAGCCAACCACGATAGTTTGGTTATGTCCTCAAACAAAAGGTCAAGACAATGTGCGTTGCAAGGGTCCAGACAATCCTTGGGAACTCTTCTTCTATCATCTCCCCCATCCTCTTACAATTAGGCATTATCTGTCACTGTTTGTACCACATTGGAAACTCTACTTCTTTTATAGCGGATTTTATATGCTCATAAATGTATTCCCTTGTGATACGGTACCTATAGCATTACAATCCATTGCCTTCAAAAAATAAGTGCGTAAGCAAGAGGAAGCCATTATATTGATAATGTGGCATGATCTAAAATCGCTCCATCCATCGGATAGAATGGAGCAACCATAGATTTGCCACCCACTTTTAATGGGTTCTAATTGTAGGTCGATCTTCTCTTGCCCGTCAATGAGCATTGATGTACGTAAGCAATTATATGGAATCCTATGCCAATCATGTTATACTTTATGGAATATTGGAATCTTGAGGATTTTAATGTGTTTTGATTTAGCAGGTGAATTCATGATGTGTGAACGTGCTTGTATTTATTCAAATACTTTTGGAGATATTTAGAAGAGTATTTTTAGAAAATAGTTATTTTTAGAAGATAGTTATATTTAGAAGATAGTTATTTTTAGCTATTTTTGTAAATAAAGCAAAAGCACGTTATTTAAAACGTGGCCCTCGTGTATCTTCTATTGAGGACATAATAAGAAATACCTATAAATACATAGGCTCTGATAGAGCTGTCCATCAAAGTATGTGGGGGGAGATTGTACCCAATCTGTTGTCGTCTCTTGTCTCTTTCTATCTCTGAGAACTTTGTGTGATTGCGTTGTTGTACTATCCTTCGCGTACGTGCGTTCATGGGATCCGAGTGTCAACAGTGGTATCAAAGCGAAGGCATCGTCATCTTCTTTGCCATCGTCATCGGGCGTTGAAAGATCTCTGAAGCCTTTCTCAAGTCCTGCGAACTTCGAAGTTTCCACGTCTACTCAGGAGCGTTGCCCGCGCAGAGAGACAAGAGTTTACTGTTACAGAACACAAATTTCGTTTTTAAATTTTAGTGTTGTCCAACGACGGCTTTATGCTCGTGCATGAGAGCGTTGATGAAGTTCCCATCATGCCCGACGCGCACGACGTCTATCCATCCGAATTTCCCGGTCCACGTCTTGTTTGCCTCAGAGCTTCCCATGGAATTGGCGCGAATTTTCCGCCGCCCTGTTTAGATCACGGAACAAATGGCTCAAGTTTTGCTTTTCTCTCATATTAAAGCTTCCTTTACCCTGCCCGTGAGCGCTAAGAGGAAGAGCAAAGAAAGACCATACCCTCTGCGTTCGCCTAAGACATAAACAGAGCTATGTTCCTGAGCGTTTTGTTTTGAATTATGACGACGTATGATGCATCCACACTTTAAATAACGTGCTTTTGCTTTGTTTACAAAAATAGCTAAAAATAACTATCTTCTAAAAATAACTATCTTTTAAAATAACTATTTTCTAAAAATACTCTTCTAAATATCTCCAAAAGTATTTGAATAAATCCATGCATGTTCACACCTCATGAATCTTCACCTGCTAAATCAAAACACAAAACACATTAAAATCCTCAAGACATTAAACCTTCATTCCAATATACACATATATATATATATATATATATATATATATATATATATATATATATATATACATACATACATACATACATACATACATACATACATACATACATACATACATACATACATACATACATACATACATACATACATACATACATACATGCATGCATGCATGCATGCATGCATGTATGTATGTATGTATGTATGTATATATGTATATGTGTTGTGTGTTTGTGTGTGTATATATGTATGTATGCATTGAAAGGGTTGAGATGTGGCGTTGAAGGGGTAGAGGACGTATGTATGTGCCTCAGAGGTGGAGGCATTGGGCAGAGAGAGAGAGAGAGAGAGAGAGAGAGAGAGAGAGAGAGAGAGAGAGAGAGAGAGAGAGAGAGAGAGAGTTTCGATCAGCTTTGGAGAGGCTCACTAGAATGAGAGAGCCCTAAAAAATGTTACTATGTTTTATATGACCCTTTTAGGGTTGGCTAGGTTCACATTGAACTTGGCCCAAAAATAAAGAATAAGTGACTTAGCCTTTATAAATAGGCCTATACACATGTGTACACTATAAAGGGGTCATTTAGGGCTTCACCCCAACAACCTCCCACTTAAAGGCATAAATGGCGCCTTTAAGCTACGTGATTCCCACCATCTGTATACATAACTGATGTGCTTTGGGTAAGCACCTAGTGAGAACATCTGTAGGGTTGTGTGATGTACGGACCTCAAACAATGTGATAAGGCCATCCTCAAGCACCTCCCCAATGAAGTGATACCGGACATCAATATGTTTTGTGCGTGCATGGAACATGGCATTCTTTGCAAGACATGTGGCACTCTGGCTATCACAACCAAGCATAGGTGCTTTGTTAGGCAAACCAAACTCAGTACAAGGACGTGCCAACCATATTGCTTCCTTGGAAGCCTTAGTGGCTGAAATATATTCAGCCTCAGTAGTAGATAAAGCAACATATCTTTTGCAGTCTGCTGGCAGCTGCACCATGATACAACACCACCTGCAAGAGTGAAAACGTAGCCACTTGTGGATTTTCGTGTATCCACATCACCACATCACCACATCACCTGCCATATCGGAATCACAGAATCCCTTCAGCTCTAATGGGTCCTTTCCATAACTGAGGCATTTGTTTTTAGTTCCTTTTAAATATCTCAAGATAGATTTGACTGCCTCCCAATGAGCTCGACCAAGATTAGCCATGAACCTTCTAACAATTCCCACTACATGAGCAATGTCTGGCCGAGTGGCAACCATAGCATACCTAAGAGAACCACAAGCTGATGCATATGGAACACTCCATGTAACTGGCTGCATCGTCATCTTTGGGACAGTCATCCTTGGAAAGCTTAACATGTGGCTGCAATGGCACTCCAAGAGGCTTAGCATCAGCCACATTAAATCTGTCCAGCACTTTTTCAATGTACTTTTCTTGGGATACATGCAAAGTATGCTGCTGCCTATCCCATTTTATTCGCATACCAAGAATGTGCTCAACTTCCCCAAGGTCTTTGATTGAGAATGCAGAGTTCAGCTGTTGTTTTAGAGCATTCAGTGTGCTCTTTTTCTTCCCAGCCAGCAGCATATCATCTACATACAGTACAAGAATGATTCGGCTGCCATCTTCATCCGTTTTGGTGTATTAGCATGGCTTCTTTTGAACCCATGTTTGAGCATAAATTCATCAAACTTCTTATACCATTGTATGGGGGCCTGTTTCAGCCCATATAAGCTCCTTTTCAGCTTGCATACCAGATGCTATTTTCAGGAATTGCAAATCCTTCTGGCTGTTTCATGTACAGCTCTTCGTCTAAATCACCATGCAAAAAGGTTGTTTTAACATCCATTTGGAATAATTCCAAATCCAAGGCAGCTGAGGGAGCAAACAACACACGTAATGTGGTCATTTTAACCACTGGAGAGAACAGCTCTTGAAAGTCAATGCCCTCTTTTTGGGCATATCCCTTAGCAACCAGCCTTGCCCTATACTTGGGTTTGCCATCAACAATTTTGATTTTGTACACCACTTGTTGGGAATGGCCTTCCTTCATGCCTCTTTATAAGTAAGAGGCTCACCCTCATCCGATAACATAATGTAATGTATAGAGGGGTCATATCTATTCACTAGCCTCCTAAGATGTGTAGATCTTCTTAGTTAGTGATCCACATTGCTCGGTAATGGATCTACGTCAAGAGGCACATCAACTTCTTCATTGTTAATGGGTTGTTGTACATCGTTTCCAGTGCTGTTTTCAGCATGAATAGGTGGCTGCATATGCCCATCAAGAGCCTCTTCTTGCTGTCCAACGTCATCTGACTCAAAACCACTGGATTATCTATATTTTCAGCCATATGTGGTGCATCTTGAGGGTCTGAAATAGGCCTAACATGTGGCTGGTCTTGCTGAAATGTGACCTTTTTATGGTCATGTTTTGAGGTAACATTGTTTTGTAGCAGCCTTGCCTCATTAAAAACATCATCCCGGCTGCGTATGACCCTTTCAGATGAGGTAACCATATTCTATAACCCATTTCACCTTCTTCACCATATCCCATGAAGAGGCCTTTAATTGATTTGGCATCAAGTTTACTCCTCAACTCATGCCTTGTGTACAAAAGCTTCAAAGCCAAAGACGCATAAGTGATCATATGAAGCAGGTTTGCGTGACCAAACCTCTTCAGGGATGTCATCTTTCAAGGACATGTGAGGGATCGATTGCATATATGTACTGCAGTTTTAAGAGCCTCTCCCCAGAAAACATGATGGAGATTAGGTGTGGACATGCGTCTCACCCTCTCACAAAGAGTCCGATTATACCTTTCAGCCACACCATTAGAAGAGGGGTTGTATGGAACAACAAGCTCCCTCTTAATGCCCAAATTTTCACAAACAATTTTAAATTCAGCACTTGTGAATTCACCCCCATTATCCGTGCGTAAGAATTTCAACTTTCTACTTGTTTGAGTTGCCACAAATGCAGGAAATTTCTTAAACGCAGCAAATGCTTGATCTTTTGATTTGAGTAGGTGCACCCAAATTTTCTTGGAAAAGTCATCAACAAAAGAAATAAAATATAAAGCACCCCCCATGGATTTGGTGGGCATGCTACATACATCAGAATGGACAAGATCTAATATACAAGACTTACGAGACACACCAGAGTAATAGGAACTTTTCACTTGCTTTCCATATTGACAATCATTACAAAAATCTAGCTTGGTGCCTTCAACATCAAGCTTCTTGAAGTTACAAAGTTTGAATAGACCCTTTTGGCTCATATGGCCAAGTCTTTTATGCCACAATTCTATATGAGAATTAATCTCAGCCAATGCAATGAATTTGCTAGACAAGGCCTTTCCATGCAAGCAATACAAAGTTTCCCTTTTTGTGCCTTAACAATCAGCCGTGACCCTTTGGTCATCTTCCATAACCATGCATATCCATTTGCCCAACAGAGAGCAAACTCTTCTTAATTCTTGGTACATAGGACGAGCTCATTTGTGCCATCTATTGAAAGATGCACAGTGCCAATACCTTCTATGAGACATTCATGATTATTCCCTAGGTATACATGGCCATGGTTGCCCGCATGAAAAGTAACAAAACACTCCTTGATAGGAGTCACATGAAATGAAGCATCACAATCAACAATCCATGTATGGGATAATGCATCATTTACAGTCAATAAGGCATCAATTCGAACACCTTTAGTGATCGACATGTCGTGTATATGAACATTGCAAGAGAGATCACGTGCATGAGCATCATTCAGCTCATATAGTAGCACATAGAATATTTTCCATATCTGAAAGCTCCTCTATAACAACACTAGAGGCCACATTGGCCTTCTCCTTTTCTTTCTGGCGGTCTTGTCCATCCATCTTGTCTTCTTTCTTGTCCTTTCTTTTGTCTCGAGCATTCTTCTTCCTCTCAAGCTCTGCCTTATAGAATAGGCGGTCGGGCTTCTTATGGTCTTTCCTATCACACCGATTACATGTCACATTAGTACCTTGCATCTTGTTGGAGCTGCCCCTTTCTTTGCTTTTGCTCTTACTCCGCTGTGAATAAGAGCCCTTCTTCTCTGATCTTACTCTGCCCATGTTTGCAGAAGTGTCTCCTTCACCACTTGCTTTTCTCCTGATTTCTTCATTCAATATAGAACCCCTCACACCATCAAAAGTAAGATTGGGGTTATTTGATAATGAGACCACCAAGGTCTTCCAAGAACCAAGAAGTGTCATAAGCAGAAAAATAGCTTTCAACTTATCATCGAAGGGAGGCATCCCTGAGTCCTGCAACTGTGATAGAGTACCTGTAAAATGAGATAAGTGCTCTGCAACGCTCTTGGACTCATCCAACTGCATGCAAACTAATCTCCTCATCAGATGTACCTGATTAACAGGTGTGGTGTTCTCATAGGTGGCTTTAGGCTTGGCCCACATCTCTGAAGATGTAGTAATGCCCTTGAGGTCTACAAGAATGTCATCAAATATGGCCATTTTTATATAAGTGACGGTCTTTCTATTCAGATTATGCCACATATCATCTGATATATCTTCTGGCTTTCTTGCTTCCAATTTCCTGTCACAATCTTTGAGGAAGAGAATTCCTTGAATTCGCTCCTTCCAAAGATCAAATCTTATGGCCGCCAAGCGGCATCTCAAAAAGATTCTTCATGTCTGAGGACGACGATGCCATGGTTGCACAAATAAGAGGTTAATGGGCTGAAATTTTTGGCAAAATGCACCAAAATCAGCGTATCAGTAGTGCACAACTGCTTCAAACACATGTAGAAGCAAAATGGAGTAAAATCGAGCCGATTGAAGCACAAAGTTAGAATCTCAGATTTTTTGAAATTTTATGCAGAAAATTCCGGCAAGCTAATATGTGCCAAAAATCAACAATTTTGATTCCTTTTGACCTCAATATGCATGCACAAGGCTATAACCCAACCTTTAGAACCAAATAGAAGCAAAAGTCCCAAATATTGCTCTAGAAATTTTCACTATTATGATCTGTAAAACACCCGTTTAGACCTGTAAAGCACCTGAAAACAGAGTGTTATGAGCTGCTGAGATGCTCAAATATATCCTCTTGGCCTCGGAGCAAAGTTCTTCGCGATGAAATTGAAGATTATCACGAGAAGTGAGGCTTTCTTTGCTGTACAACACCTGTGCAGAAGCTCTGAAACCCTAAATCTGCTTTGATGCGAGTTGAAAGGGTTTAGATGTGGTGCTGAAGGGGTAGAGGACGCGTGTATGTGCCTCAGAGGTGGAGGCGCTTGGCAAAAATAGAGGCGTAGCTGAGAAGAGGAGAGAGAGAGAGAGAGTTTCGATCAGCTTTGGAGAGGCTCACTAGAATGAGAGAGGCCTTAGAAATGTTATTATGTTATATATGATCCTTTTAGGGTTTGCCAAGTTCACATTGAACTTGGCCCAAAAATAAAGAATAAGTGACTTAACCGTTATAAATAGGCCTATACACATGTCTACACTATAAAGGGGTCATTTAGGGCTTTACCCCAACACACATATATATATATATATATATATATATATATATATAGTGTTACATATGTGTGTGTGTATGTATGTATGCATGCATGCATACAAAGACACACACACACACACACACCTCCCCTCCCCCCCCCCCCCCCCCCCGGGCCCCCACCCCCCGTGTGTGTTACATATGTGTGTGTGTATATGTATGTATGTATATCTCTGTGTGTGTGTGTGTGTATGCATGCGCGCGCACACACCACCCCCCCCCCCCCCCCCCCCCAACACACACACACACGCGCACGCACGCACGTACGCACGCATATTCATTCATTGCTCTCTCCTGTCACAACAAACACCACACACACAACCCAACCCCCCCCCCCCCCCCCCAAAAAAAAAAAAAAAACCAAAAAAAAAAAAAAAGAAACCAAAAAAAAAAAAGAAGAAAAAAGGGAAAAATAAATTTAATGTGCTATTTCATCCTGAGTGCAATAGTTTTTGAGAACTCCCCAGGTATTCCTGCCGTTTGCTCTATAGTGTGCATCAACATTTTTTTTATTAAGTTTCTATCGTTCAAACAAAGCTGAAAGATCACAGGAGATTTCTGTACAATCTATATGAAAAACGTTGGGATGAATTTTCTGGTCTTTAATCCTGCGAATAATGTTTAATATGATGGAAGAATCTTCTGGGCTTGAATCCAGTGAATAATGTCTGATGTGATGTGAGATGATATACAATCTCATAGGTAAAGTGAACAAGGTGGCCGAAGCTCGTATCTTCCAGCAAATAAAGCTAAAGCTGTGGGGGCTTAAAATTGTCTTAAGATTCCAGCTATGATTCTTAACAACACATTAGCTGGAGCCAGAGGATGGAAGCAATGTGGGGTGTAGAAATAATTTTTAGAATAAAGCGAATTTTCTGGAAAGCGAATCAAACTGTTTTTGTTAGGACTAGAAAAATATTGCCGGTTTGATTCCCAATAGGACAAACTCTCCTGCATGAAAAAGAGAAGAGAGTGGCATGGCAAAAACTTCGATTCTTAACAGAGATTGGGAATCAGGAATCCAGCAGCATGGCAATTCCTATGTCTTGGATAAAAGGTCTTGGCCGCAGATTGGTCATGCTCAAAGCTTTCAGCTTAGTGAAAGAGATCCAGATTCCAAAGATTCTCATTATTTTCTAGTGTATGTTTATTTTATGGTCGTGTCAAAAATCTTATTGGAGCAATTCTTTTTAGGTCTCAATTTTGATCTCCAGTGGGCAAATTATTAAGTTTAAAGACTTATGATTTTACTTCACATTTCAAGGACTCTTTGAAATTATTCATGATATTGATACCATCTCGGAATTCATCCAACATAAACCTTTGTAAAAGCGGACAGGGTTCAGTTGATTATTTACAATAAAAATATGCCCTGACTTTGTTCCACGAATGGGGTATGTCAGCTAGAATCCACTTAGTTTCATTTTCTTGACAGTTCACATAGATTTTTCAAGTCCTTCACTGTTTTGAGCAATAACATATTCGATGATGGCTACAGCTTTATAAGAATGTAAGTCAACTGTCAGATGAATGCACATGGATATTGACTATCCTTTGGCTAAGAGAAATAGAGATGTTATTTGAAAGGCTTTAGTTTCTGAGTTAATGTTTGTTGTAAATTAACTGTTAAATGTTCTCTGATTCACGCACATTTACACACTCTCTCTCTCTCTCTGTCTTTCATGCACAGACACACCCACTTTTCCTGTTTCTTTTCCAGGATTTATAGTTTCTTGTGGTGCTTAAGTAATTTTTTTAAATTCATTAAAGTATCTTCTGCTTTTTCATTTTGCCTCATTTATTTCCTGAAAGGTTTGTGGTATCAACTCCAACAAATTGGGGTATCCGCATTGTTCCTGAGAAGACTGCATACGTGATTGAGCGCTTTGGAAAGTATGTAAAGACATTAGATCCTGGCATTCACCTGTTGATTCCCTTTGTGGATCGGATAGCTTATGTTCATTCCTTGAAGGAGGAAGCTATCACAATTCCTGACCAGAGTGCCATCACAAAAGATAATGTCAGCATTTCAATAGATGGCGTGCTTTATGTGAAGGTAGCTCACTCTTTCTTGCGCCGTCTCTTGATGTTGTATTCTCTCCTTCCTTTCTGAAAAGAAAATTAGAAATTTCTCAGGAAATAGAGAAAAGAGAAACTAAACCCATCACACTCCACCTTTGATCATCTCCTCCGTCTGCCTGCCTCTCTCCCCGTTAGTTGACCCCTCTATTTCATATTTTTCTTCATATGTGTTGCTTTGGTGCATGTCTAATTTGGAACTAACCTTTGTGCTTATCTGATCTGGAACTTTGGTTCAGATTGTAGATGCCTTTAAAGCGTCATATGGTGTCGAGAATCCCATATATGCTGTTATTCAGCTTGCTCAGACTACTATGCGCAGCGAACTGGGAAAAATCACATTGGATAAAACTTTTGAAGAAAGAGATACTCTGAATGAGAAGATTGTGGTAAATAATTTTTGTCTTTTGTTCTTTGGGTACAATTTTATGGTTTTCTTCTTGAGATTCATTAGTATCTGGTTAGTGTGTACTGGTGCTTGGATATTACATTTTAAAGTAGGGAGGTCCTCCAAACCTTCATATTACAAGGACAAGTTTATTTATCATTCAAAAGTGCAGTTAGAATATCTGATTTTTGGGCAGATTCAGCTTCGACAGAGTGCACAGAGGTTTCATGATCATATTTTGAATTGGTTATTTTAGACTATTTCATGAATGTCAGTTGTAGATTGTTTTGCTTGTATTCATGATTTTAGCTCCATCTTTAGCATGAGAAGCACTCATTATTTGAGCCCTAGCAAGATGGTCTACCATATATAATCTTCGATTGATGCCCCAGAATCGAATTTGGTCCAAACAAGCGTGATCGGTGATTCAATCTTGAAATTTAAATGCCACTCCTATCCCTGTTGGGACTTCATGGAGGCAATTTCTCAGACCATTCAGTGGCCATCAGTCTTCAACATTTCCAGCTTGCTTTATGAAGTGATTGAAACAAGCCAGGTGACTTTTGGCAAATCAACAGAGTAGCGACAATAGCTCTATTCAACTAAGGCTGCCATCAATGGATCTAAACTGATTCTTAAAACACCATTCACAGGGGAAGAGTCCAGGCACAAGTACTCTGAATCAGTCTACAAGTACAGACTTAATAGTTAAGGGACTTTTCATAAAAATCCATTAGTACAAAAAAGCATTCCATTTTGGAAAAAGAAATTTGTGTAAACCTAGCTAGAAAGACAATTTCATTACTAATAAGGGGGTGTTACCATCAATGACTGGCATGATTTTCACAGAATAAAATTGGTACTCTAAAAATTATACCTCAAAAATACACTTCCTAGAATTTTGTTCACTTCCCAAAATTTGAATGTCTATGTATATGCTTAATGCTTCAATAACTAAATATTGTGGGCCCTTTTTCTCTTTGGACCTATTCAATCAAATGGTATCTGAACACTGTGCTGCTAAATTTGTCAGAGTTTTTGGTTTTCCAGTTAAGAACTATGGATCCACCTCTTGCTCTATCAACTTCCGTAATTAGGCTTTTTTGGAAGTAACTGGTTTTTTTCACCTCCCTGTCACAGAGCTTTTGAGATCGTGTTCCTTTCGCTAATTAGTTTTCTTCTACATCCTTCATGTGGATTTTCAAAATTTGCCACAACTATTGCTTTCAGAATCTACTCATCCAATTGTTTTTTCGACTTCTGGTACTGCAAGTGTACTGATACCAAGGAGAAGTGTAACCGCGGGTTTCCTGTCTCAATCTTAGTCTTGACTCTTCATACAATTGCTTCTTTATGGCTTGGATACTCTCGGTTCATTCAGAGCAGTGTCATTCAAAACCATGTTTGTTGAATCGTCATATGCTTCTGGATTCTGCTCTGACATTGTTGTGAGAGAAGAGTTCAGAAGCTCTGTTTTTACCTTGTCTGATTTAACTTCTCATTGTCCTGTTACCGTTCTTATCATCTTCATATTATCTTCTTGGGTGCCGATCTTAATCCAGCAGAAAAATTGCTTTTGGTGTTTTCGCTTTCTTTTGCCTTACTGCAACATTATTCTACTGCTGGTTTTGTTGTTGTACTAAATATTACCCTTTCCCAGATTTTACCCATTATGAGGTCTGAATGCTGATGCTTTCTCTTTCCCTTTTTTCTTTTTTATAAAGATTCTGTTCCTTGAATTCTTTTAACTTAAACTGGAACTGTAATTTCTTGTGAAAACATCTTTCTTGCTTTTTCTTCTCTAATTTGTTTTTTGTTTATGTAAAATGGACCTGTGATCTCTTAAAAAGTGGTTGTAAAGGAAGATTCAGTAAATGTGTATAACTGTCTCTAAAATTGTAGGAATTGTGAAAACTTGAAAGCTCTGATATTTTTGGGGCCACGAATATCAAAATATTCAGTGTTTATAATCGAGTTTTAAGAAGTGATAGTTCTTTTGAATAAGATTCATCAAAATCTTAAAGAACCCAAAATTCCTCAAAAAATTCCTTAAATTTTTCTGCAAAAGAAATAAATTTAGAGGATTTTGAAGAAGTCAAGTCCTTGAAAAAAAATTCAATTTCTTTTTAATATTAGAAGTCACAAATACAACAACTTTTTGTGCATCTTCCAATACTGATTTTATCCATGTAAGGTTCACGATTTCCTCAAAAAGGAAATCAAGACAATGGCATGTGCAATGCGTAAAAAATATATGAAGCCATTCAGCCTCCACCAAACTATATGCCTTTATGCAATTCGAGGCATTATCACACTTGCAAGAAGTGTCTACAGATCTCAAGAACATGGCACCATAAATGCAACAAACCATGACATTGATGATTGATCTATTTCGTGTTTCAGACCAACCATCTCATACAACGGTACATCCATAAAGTTTTCCATTTTTCTCGGAGTCGTAACCTTGCAAGTTCATTTAACCTCAACGTGTGCAAATTGGGATATGAAGGAGCCTTGAAAGAAGGACCTTCCCTTCCAATTGCATTGACCATCTCCAAAAAATATGGACTTCTTACTTTCCAAAAGGGGATATCCTCTACAAAAGAGAATCTACGCAATGTTTTCATAGCTTCATCTCGTGCTTGAGATTCCCATGCTCTATGCAATACCCCTTTGCCTTCTCTTTGTCTTTTAGGGGAAGATCCATGTTGCATACTCTCCTCGAAATCATTCTCATCATAGTGACCACATGATGCATGGGATGCCATATTTTGTTGTACATCATCCTCTTCTGTCATCGAAACAAAAATGTCGTGCTCATTAATAGTAGGCACATTACTACTTTCTCCACTCACTTTAGCATGTATTTTTTTGCATGTATCCCTTGCATTAGTGGGTGCCTTAGGGCACTTGTCAACACCAAAGCCTTTGAGACCTTGCACATGGGTTCTAATTCGATTTGGCCCCCCATCAAATGTTTACCACAGTACTTGCATTTGCAAGCCCATTGACCTTTAAGAAGTTGCTTGAATTTCGAAACAAATTCCCACTCTTCTCTTGCTTTTCGAGGCATCTTTTGGGATGAGTCCTTTGTGTGGAAGCCTTCGAAGAGAGGGGAGCACACCTTATGGCTTTGGTAGCTCAAGGATGTGAGTACCAATTGAGTATTGCTGGTTGTTGTGTATGAGCTTTCTTCAGCCCTATTCTCCAACAACAAAGGAAGGCAAAAAATGGCCTAAAAAGAGGAGCATTCGGACTTTTCAAAATTCACCCCTTGCTCAACAAGTATGAAAAAACCTCGTCCAAAAAGCATCTAGCTGGGATGTCTGAACAGGATAATGGATACCCGGAAAAACGTTTCAGATGCATTTGTTTCCAACTATGTGAGAAACCATAATAATTGTCAAGGTTGTAGACTTTCATTATATTCTAGCACATAGGTTGTATTTCTTATATACAATCCTATTATTCTTCTCTTTCAAGCATTCTCTTTCTGTTGGAAATTAAGTAGACCCATAACAAATTCCACAGGTCCCATAGATCAAGGATCTACAACATAAATTCTAGTATCTTCCAAAATTGACAAACATTAACATACCACACTTAATCATACAATGATGAGACAAAGATAGAGAGAGATTAGACAACATGTGTAAAGTGTTACGTAAGCCACTGCTTACTCACACCATCATATATACAAATGTCAAATTACAATGTGGGAGTCAAAATCTCAACCACTCTATGTGAACAGAAATAGTGAATGTACAGAATTTACAAGAATATTCAGATGTAGGGACAAAATCTGAATATGTATGAGATGTATGACCTGATAGGTTGTAGAAGAGTGAATATGAGTGACAGAAAGAGGAAAGATCAGTTTGAAACTGATATTCAGCAAACCCTAATCTGATTTTAGGCTATGGAAGACCCTAAATCAGATGTGTGTGTGAAAGATCATATACTTACAGAATTATCATAGAATGTGAACATGCTGCTGACTAAAATCCTCATACTCACGTGGAAACACCTTCTCTAATACCTCATCTGATGCATGTAGCATGCATGTACTGATTCTCCTTTATGTATGCCGAATAGGACTCCTCTTGATATGGATGCCACGGCCTCCATAAGCTCCAAGTAGTAACTGTGTGCATAAAGAGAATATGTACCTGAATTGTTAACATAAGATGCAATCTTATATTAAGCTCCATCCAATGTCTTTGAAGTAAACCGAAATCTTCATGTAGAAGACTATCTTCAAATACATCATGTAGATGGTTGAACCAAACCACCAAGCTGATGATAGGTAAGTCTTCTCCATAAGCAAGAGTGTGAGCACACTCTTCTCCAAGAAGAACTCCATAGTTGCTCCTCTCTTAGAGTGCACCATGGCTGCCCCATGAGTGCTAGAGCACTGCCTCCTCAAGAGAGGGACCAAACTGGCGTTGTATAGTCTTCGATGATCTTCAAAGTGACCCCAAGGCACTTTTTTATAGGCTATAAGCCTCGCTAGCGACTAAAAATAAAGCAAATTCGTAAAAAGCTGATTTTCGCATGAGATTGTTTTTTTTTCTAATACTTGGGTCGTTAATTTTATTGAGCTTTTGCGTTAGTTTATTGTGCTTTTAGCTATTGTTAAAAATAGCTTCTTGACCTTCTTTTTCATACTTTTGACTACCTGGTGAATGATCTGACAACATTTTTATGATCCTCATGTTGAGAGCTATCAAATGAGGTTAAAACCCTAAATCAGCAAAAGATCAGGGTTAGGGTTTTCTCCCAAATCTGATCTCTGATGACTGCATATCATATACCATTAGAAAGCTCTCATCAAGCTCTACAAGATAGGCTCATAAAAATTTTACCCATTTTTGTGCCAAAAATGACTAAGTACCAAAATTAGGATTTCTGCCCTAAATGGATTTTGGACTGATGTGACATTGTTTTCCAACACTTTCTTACAACTTTTAGATAGTCTCTTTCTCATTCATTTGTACCTAGAACCCTCTTATATTCAACATATTCAGATTTTATATATTACGTACATTGTATTGTTATTCATTCATCAAAAAAACATTTATTTTAAGTGTAGCAATTTGCTATTTGTTGTATTCTGTTCTCATGTCTATTTCATAGTCATTCACCTATTTCATTTGGTTTGAGGTGTATTTCATTCGGTTCAAGGTATGTGTGCTTGAGGATTCTAAGTGTCAGAAAGATCGGCTGGTAATAATGACAAATATCCAAGGCCAAGACAAGTTGCAAAAGATATGTTTCTTCATCCAAGAAGGCTGCCACCTCAATTTCTCCTCAGCACACTTAAGAGGAAGAAGATGAAATTATGTCATTATCCATTAACAAAGGGAAGCTGATTCAACCATTTGAATAGCATTGGAGATGGGATTCTAGAGATCTGCTAGCACTGTCACTTGATGGTATGGGAGTGAAGTGTCACCTCATTTCTCAAATCATGTCATGTAGAACCTGTCATTAGACTTGTTGGAGTTTCAGAATCTTTATGAGATAAAAAATTGCGCTAGGAAGGCTCATCTAAGGAGACAATTAGGCAACACACACATGAAATCGATGAGTGAGTTCAATCTCATATTCCAAAGCTTCAAAGAATGATGTCTTCAAAGAGGCTTCACCAAAGTTTTGGTACGATGCATCATGCTATGCACAAAGCTAATCACATTCTTAATAGGTCTTCCACAAAAGCTTTGAAGGTGATTACGCCTTATGAAGCATAAAATGGTAACCCAATGTGAATTATTTCAAAGTTTTCGGGTTTCTCTCTTATGTTCACATTAAAAAGAAGGGTCGTGGTAAGCTTGATGAAAAAACTATCAAAGCCCCTACAAAAGTTTCTAAAGATAAAGGCAAAGAGAAAGTGGTAACTCTTGCTCTTACTAAATTTTATATGGCTTCACCACTATATACAACTTTTCCTATTCCTACTCAACCTATTGAAGAATCAATTTCTATGTTTGGAGAATTATTAAGAGTTCCAAAGGAAAGAGATGCAAGGGAATAAGAGATTGCATCACCTTTTTAGGAACTTCCAAAGCGGTTCTTGCAAATTCTGCAAGATAGTGTCATCCAAAGTTTTAAAAGCAGCAGAAGAAATCAAAAATATAATGCAAATCATGTAAATTATGTAGAAGCTTTTGAAATTCATAACATTCTTGCTGTTGCTTTAGTTAAGAATGAACGTGCCAGAGGCAAAGATGCACTTGTTTGGAACAAAGAATGGAGGAGGACATTGATCTATTCATAAGAATCAAAGATAGAAGGTTTCAAAAGGTCCCACGAGGTCCGATTTATTGTTTCTTTAAATCAAAACTTAGGAAAGTTTTTGATGTTAATGATCTTGGTGTATTACATTATGGTGTTTGCATTGAATTCATATTCAAGAATAATTGTATCTATATGACAAAACAAAAGTACATTGAGAACCTCTTGGAGAAGTTTGATATGTTAGATTCTAAATCTATATAGACACCTATGGACGTTAATGTGTCATTACAAAGAAATGTAGGTCCAGAACCTCTGATGCTATGCTTTATAGTCAAGAGGTTGGATGCTTGATATATGTCTCTAATACATGTTTTGACACTGAGTTTGTAGTTTCTCAAGTATCAAAGTTCATGCACAAACCTCTAAAAATTCGTTGAAAATCAATTAATTAAGTTTTCAGATATTTGAAACGAACTTTGAATATAATATGATTTTTGCAAAGTTGCCAGGTTTTATACTTCAAGGTTTTGTGGATCATTACTAGGTATGTGACATAAACACAAGAAGAACTACAAGTGGCTATTGTTTATATGCTGGTGAATGCCTTATGTCTTGGTAGTCTAAGAAGCGATTCAAAGTGGCTACATCTCCAAGTGAAGCAGAGTATGACATTGCCTTTACAACAACTACATTTGAGGTTATTTGGTTGGAAAAGAATTTAGGTATTTTGATGTTTATGTTCATCTATGTATATATTTTCAGATGGTGAAGGTGCTATTGCTATTG
This sequence comes from Ceratopteris richardii, assembly GCA_020310875.1. Lineage (NCBI taxonomy): Eukaryota > Viridiplantae > Streptophyta > Polypodiopsida > Polypodiales > Pteridaceae > Ceratopteris > Ceratopteris richardii. The sequence goes on from CM035408.1 coordinate 128,302,956, forward strand.
TTAAGAATTTTGTTCATCATGCAAGGAGTAAACGTATTGAAGTTCATTATCTGTATATATGTTAACTCGTGGAAAACAATGTCAGAATGCTCAAATCTGCCAAAATTTCTAGCAAGCCTAATTTTAGTACTTAGTCAAAGTTTGGTTAAAGATGGTAAAAATTATTTATTGCACCATTGGAAAGTCTCATTTATAGCTTTTTAATGGTATATATGACTTCACCATTTTGCATTAAAAAGTCAACCAAAAGTCATGCCCTAATTTTACTTTTCAAAGTGCGTTACAGTCATAACTTTTCAATGACTGAAATTTTTCCGATGAAATGCATTCATTAAAATCTTAAAAAGCTTGGTGAAAGAACTAAAAGCTCCAAAAGCTAAATCGAACCCTAAAAAGAAGCATCCATGCATAAATGTAGCTTTTCATATGCTTTTTAGGTTTTTTTTAGAACTCTTGCATGAGTTTTTGTTTAGCATCCTTGGATATATAAGCGAGCACTTGGATCATTAAGCTCTAAGCATTAGAAGCTGACAAGCTTTAGGGTGAATAGCTAGGAGGACTTTTGGAGGTGTATATGCAGATTTGGAGATATCTGGGAGTTTATCCTTGTTCTTCTTTACACTTTCTAGTGTGCATGCTGATTTTGGAGAGTTGTAGCTTCTACTTTTCTTCACATGTTCTTGTTGTACCTGGTGTATACCTACCACTCATTGTGAGAAGTGATCATTAGTGTTTCTCTAATTTGTTGCTACTCGACATTACAGAAGACCTAATTTCAGATTGGGTTTTTTGTAATAACTGTTTTGTACTATTCATATCCTTAGTTTTGTACATCTTCAGTCACATAATACCTCTTATACACTCACACATTACTTTTTGTAACTAGATTCCTTAGATTCAGCCTATATTCAGATTTTTGTACGATACACATTGTATATTGTCATTTTGCATTTATTAGTGTGTGTAGTAGCAGTAAGCTGTTGCACTTTTATAATTGTTTTCTCATATCTCTATATTGCCATTTATCTCTCTTGATCAAGTTAAGGTGTGTTATGTGCTGAGGTCAAGTGTTGGAAAGATCTTAGATTAACATGTGGTTATTGTCTTGACCTACCACACTTCTAACATTTGGTATGAGAGCATAGGTTACATACAACCTTTACTCAAGATGAGTAATTATAGAGATTGAGGGAATGTCTAACTATCGAATGTGGAGTTTTATGATGATGGATTTGCTAGTTTCCAAGGATTTGTGGAATGTTGTCAATGGTAAGATTCAAGGTGAAGACAAGGAGAGGAAGATTTTGATTCTTCATCCAACAAGGCTTCATCCAAGAAGGCTACCAGTCCAATTTTTGCTCAACAAATTGAAGAGCAAGAAGAGGAGGTTACATGACCATCAATAAATAGAGGGAGATAGATGTAGATTCAACCTACAAAAGAGTAGTCCATATGGTATTCAAGAGATGCATAAGCTGTAATAAAGTAAGCCTATGATCTAAGGGTCAAGTCGGTTTAGGCAAATATGAAATCGGACATCGTTTGGTCACCTGTGTATGGCCAAAGATCTCGAGATTAGACTTATTAGAGGGTCATGTGCTGTTGTAAACAAATGATCCACTTAGCCTAGTGGTTAAGTCTCAAGGGTGTGAAGGAGGTCTTGGGTTCAATCCCCGGGATGAGTCTTTTGTCCAAAGAGATCTAGAACCTTCTATAGGCATCCACTTGACTTAACTGCAGTTAACCGAGACACTTGGCGCACATGCATTTACATGGCCGACACATGGATGGTTAAAATCCACCTGCACAAGAAGGAAGTCCCTTGGAGAGAGCTATATATAGAGGCATATGGTTGGGAGGAGAGTCGTCTCTCTAGCACGTGGGGTCGTAATCTTGCATTGGTATCAGATCATAGTTGGAAAAAGTCTCGACTCAAACCCTCGAGAATGGTACGTACCGAACGTACCGTACCATACGTGTATGGTACTTGTTCACATGAATTTTTTTTTTGGTTTGTTATTTGAAGCATCCCATGCATTCTTTGAAGCCGTACATACAAAGATCCATAGTACATTGATCCATACAATTGCATAGATACGTACATAGTACATAAAATACAACATGCACATAACACACATCGATAAATATACATTACATGTATAGAAGCATGTACATATACATATTAATCACTTATAAACACGTACATCTTATGTCATACATACATGCATAGTAGTAAACTACATACATACATACTATTGTCAACATACGTAAATAAATATTATATCATTCATAACTACATGAATGCATAGATTCATACATACATACACACACACACACATATATAATATATATATATATATATATATATATATATATATATATATATATATATATATATATATATATATATATATATATATATATATATATATATATATATATATATATATATATATATATATATATATAAAACGTACCCTATCGTACCAAACCTCCTTGCCACGTACTGTACACGAACCGTTCACGTATCGAACGTAGCGTACCAAACGTATCGAACCACCTTGTATCAGATCCATGAAGCTTCCATGGAGACCTTGCAAGTTAATCTTCTTCATGAGGATTAATTTCATCTCTTTCGCTTGTTTATCCCATGGTTTTATGTATATTCCATTCATTGAAGCTCTGCTCAAATGAACATGTGCTTATGATTCTTTTGCTCTCACGAGCTGATCCAAGAGAAATGTCTTTCAAGCCGCTATGCTACAATGCTCTCGAGTATTTGCGTGGTTTTTAATTCTTTGTTATGTTGTGTTCGAGCGCTCATGTTTGCCTAATAGCAGAAGCAAAATAACTTCTTATTTTAGGATGGTTGAAATTGTGGGGCTCAAATTCATGACCACAGGTTTTAGAGTTAACCGTCTAGCTGAGCGAGTCGCTACATTTTGGTGTTTTAACTATATATTATAACCAATTTCATGTTGTAGAATGAAGCAAACAAAGACAAGCTTCTAGCATTCCACAACAGGTGCTATCATGCATTGTCACGAGGTTTTGAACCAAAGAGATCTACTCTATGAAGAAGCCACACTATCCACAGAGGTAGCACGTATGTCTGTTCAAATTTTGTCGAAGATGATCATGATCTGGATGCTATAGGTATTGGAAAAGCTAACTTAAAGTCAAGAGGAGGAAATTTCACAATTTCAAATGTTCTCTATGTACGAGAATGAAGAAGATTTTGCTATCTAATTACATTCTTATCAGATGGTTATAAAGTCTTTTTTAAGAGAGATTCATGCAAGATCCTTACTCTAAATGAGGAACATTGTCTTTGGAATGTGAAAACAGAAGAATGTTTGTTTTGTTCAAAATTAATCATGCTAATCTTGCTCTTGCTAGGTCTTCTACACCTGAGGAGAATATGAAGTTATGGCATGCTAGATTTGTTCATATCAGTTACACAGCTCTCAAGCACATTAAAGAACAAGGTATGATGGAGAGGCTCCCCACTTTTGGTTTAGCAAATGATGCAAAATCATGTGAAGGGTATCGTGAAGGAAGTTTCACAAGCAGGTATTCAGTAACATTTATCAATGATTTTTGGAGATATTCTTGGGTTTATGGATCTGAAAGTGAAATTAGAAGTTCTTCCTATATTCAAGAAGTTCTTAGTTGTGGTTGAAAATGAAAGTGAGTCCAAAACTCAGATTTTAAGAAGTGATAGAAGAGGAGAGTATTAGTTTTGGTTTGATGCAGTTTATACAACCAACCACATTCTTGATGGGTCTTGCACAAAAGCTTTAAAGATCATGACTCCTTATGAAACTTATTATGGTAAGAAGCCCAATGTAAGTTACTTCAAAGTTTTTGGATTTCGAGCTTATCTTCACATTGGGAAGAAGAATCGTGGTAAGCTAGACGTCAAATCCATCAAAACAATACTCGTTGGTTATGCAATTGAAAGTAAAGGATATAGATTCTATATACTAATTCTAAGCGATATCCTACTCTTCCACAATGCTTATGTTTATGAAAGTTAGATTTATGATAAGCATGTAGAAATTCTTGACTTCATTAAAATATGATTATGCATTTTTCAAGTCAAATTTAGATGCTTATATTAGTCGTATAAGAGGAGTGATCAACCTTCTTAAGCTCCAAAGATTTCAATTGATAGAGGTAAGAGAAAGTTCTTGCTCCTATACCACTATCTACTTCATCATCTCCAGGTTCCCTACACCACTTTGTGACATATAAATTTATGAAGTTGGAGAATCATCAAGAGTTGTAGAAGAAAGAGAAAAAGAATATGTTGCAAAAGTATTTAAGAACTTACCAATATGGTTCTATGATATTGTCAAAGATAGTGGGATAGAAAACTTCAAATCAAGTAGGACAAGAAGTCAAAGAAAGAAAGAGAGATTATGAAGATTAGGCAAATTATGGAGAACATTTTGAGATTAATAATATTCTTGCACTAACTTCAGATGAAGATAGTGTCAAAGATGCTTTACAAAGTCTTGTTTGGAAGAAAGCAATGGGAGTTCCATACACAAGAATCAAACATGGAAACTTTGTAACTTATTAAAAGGTACGAATGTCAAATAGATCATCAAGATCAAAAGGAAAGTTGATGGTACCATTGACATGTATAAAGCTGATGGTACCATTGACAAGTATAAAGCTGATGATACCATTGACAGGTTTAAAGCCAAGCTAGTAGTTAAAGAGTATGCACAAAAGAAAGGTATGACGATGATGAAACATTTGCACCTATATCTAGAATGACCAT
>CM035408.1:128310247-128432747 GCA_020310875.1 Ceratopteris richardii
TGGTTATTGTTTTTATGTTTGAGATTACTTTATCTCATGGCTATTTAAGAAACAACCAACAATAGCTACCTCATCAAGTGCAGTAGAGTATAGGGCTGCCTTTACAACTACAGTTGAAGGAATATGATCACTGAAAGTTTTGAGTTATCTTGATTCTTGATATTCATGTTCATCTACCTATGTAGATATTTTCGGATAGTCAAGGTGCCATTGCTATTGCAAAGAATCTTATTCATCATCCGTGGACAAAGCACATTGAAGTAGACTATTATTACATTTGGGAACATGTATCTAAAAAGCACATTGAGCTAACGTATGTACCAGAAGTGAAAATGTAATGGACATATTTACAAAAACATTATCCAGAGAAAGACATCAGAAATGATGCAGACACTTGAACCTTATGCGATTATGACATTGAGGGGGGATTGTCGGAAAACAATGTCAGAATGCTCAAATCCACCAAAAATTTTAATAACCCTAATTTTGGTACTTAGTCATAATTTGGTAGAACATGGTAAAGAATTTTATTGCTTGAACCAGAGAAAGACATCAGAAACATTGAAAAGTACTCATTGAGAGCTATCACTATAAGACGAGAAGTATTGCTCCTCCTTATATATAGGAGAAACTCTGATCTCTGTTAGGGCTGCAGATTTTCATCATATTTCAGCACATAGGCTGTCATTCTCACATACAGTCCTATTATTCTTTTATTTTTAGCACATTCACTCTTCCTTACAACTGTTAGGCATTCTCTTCTCGTACATTTGTACCTAGAACCCTCTTATATTCAGCCTATATTCAGATTTTGCATATTACACGCATTGTATTATTAATCATTCATCAAGTAAATATTTATTTTAAGAGTAGCATCCTGCTGCACATTACATTCTCTTGTCTCGTCTATTTCATAGCCATTCATCTATTTTATTTGGTCTCAACGTGCGTGTGCGCTTAAGGATTATAAGTGTTAGAAAGATCATGTGCTTATACTGTGCACACGTCACTTCCAATAGAGGAGGGACTTGCAGTCTGGTCTCATGGGTGATGATTCATCTGGCTGTTCAACGGTGGTCACAGTCTATCTCTGATTGTCTTTTGTATTCAAATGGGTAGCCATCTAATGGGTTTTAGATAGAACTGTCTATTCAGAGAAAACACACATTGTAGTAATTTTAATATATACAATGTGCATCAGTGAGAATCGGTCTGGTTTAAATGTTATTTTGTAGTCCTAGTTTCAACTTTCTACATGGAATGGGTTTTGAAATTTGGTTGATCTGGTACGCTAGTGAAGAGGTTTCTGCATCTGTTTTCATGGAGGTGCCTGGACGCACAGTGAGGTGTTGATAAGACTGCTGAAACTTGAACTGCTATGCTAAACTATGTAGTAAGAACCAACTGGCGTTTAGTTCAAAGATTGATACTTTTTTTATCATAATTTCTTTTTACCTTGTATTATCCATTAGAATACTACTACTAGTCACTTTTATGTGGTGAATCCTTGCCTCCTCTATTACTATCATTATAATTATTATTATTTGGGTAAGATCTTCTAAAAGACTGCAGACAACACCAAAGAAGGAAAAACTACATCTTTATTTTAATAATCTGTTGGTGGTTAGAGTTAGAATGTTCTGAAATTGTCTTGGAGAATTGACTCAACATGCCGCAATATTCGTATACATTTGCTTTCATGAATAAACTCGTCAGTTAAAAAGACTGTGGGGATTTGCAATATGATGGATCCCAGTTATTGTCCATTAATTTTGGATAACACACTTAATATTTGCTGCTTCTTGAATGTTTATTAGGAAGTTTCAGACATTAAAATGTTAGGGGCAATGAAATTGAGCACAGGCATGGGATAAAAAACTGAATGTTGTCTATTTCTGATGGTATCAACTTTTTCATTAATTAGTCTTCATCTTACAGTTATGATACTCCTGAATCTTTGTAGTATGGATATTCATGTACAGGTTGTTGCTGACAGTCTGCATGTGACATGATTTTTTGTTTTGCTCTTAATGTTGAGGGTTTGCTGATGTATCAGTTCAGAATAGTTCTATTTTAGATTTGAAATCATGGCTACTGCCAGTAAGTATAAATTGGTGATTAATGTCATGTGGTTTTGTAGGAAGCTATCAATACTGCAGCTACATCTTGGGGTCTACAGTGCCTTCGCTATGAAATCAGTTAGTGTTATGCTCTACAATTTTTAGATTTTTTTGTATTTGCTGTCTAGTTCCATAGATGATTTGGGATATTTGGTTGTTTCTTCAGAGGATATATCACCTCCTCCTGGTGTTCGACAAGCCATGGAAATGCAAGCTGAAGCCGAACGAAGGAAACGTGCTCAAATACTTGAATCTGAAGGTGATATTTCTTTTGTTGGGGATTTTGGAAAGTACGTTGTGTAAAATCTCAACTCGGAGACTGTTTCTGAGTTATTTTTTCAATGTGCAGGAGAAAGACAGTCAAATGTTAATATTGCAGATGGTAACAGAAGTGCTGTCATACTCAGGGCTGAAGGTATTTTTATGGCTAAAAGTTTTCTGTTCTGTGAATCTCTGATTTACTTATTACTGTTTGTATGGTCAACATGTGTAGCACTATCTTGACCTTGAGACTCGGGACTTTTTGTGAATAGATTTCCTAGCCTCTTGGGTTTCTGGGAAGAGCTGTCTTTTAATGCATGCTGCTCTGGTATATTGGGATGTGTTTTTATCAGGTTCAGTCATAGAGTGTGTACGTTGTTCATTTGATGAGTGCATCACCAAGAGAGGCACTAGTATACTGTTTCTTGTTGTTTTTCATTCTTTGACTAGGATAGCTTCATCACTAACGGCTTCAAGGCAATCGCTATCCGACTCTGTAAACTTTGTTTGTAAGAGGTTTTGAACTTCGCATTAACCTTGTCAAAGTGTAACCTAATCAAGGATTCCTAAAGCAGGCTGTCCCCCCTGGACTTCTTCTCCATTCAGTGCTGTAGTGTTGATATTGGCGAGGAGGATGAAAGTCTGTGGATATGCCTTTTCGGAACTTGATGTCAATTTTTTGGCCTATGTTATGGCTTGATTCCATAACACATTAAGCCTCAGGGCTCTAATGTAATCCTGGCCAGTTAAGGTAAAGCCTTAGTGTCTTTCAGGATCTAGTTTCACGGGATAAACCGTCGACCTAACTATACATGAGATTGTGACTGCTCTTCTCCTTCCCATCTGGCACCAGTTATGAACATTCTGTGTGCGATTTGCTTTTTCAAGAATCTCATGTCAAATTACTCATGTGTTCTGTGCACTATCGGGATCGTCATATGAGTTTTGTTCTTTCAAGAATCTATGTGCAGTTTTCACTTGTGGATTCTTTGTCCGAGTTACGATCAGTTGATGGGTGTGTATACCCTATCAGCTTTGCATTTTCTGAATTTTTTCCTATCTTTTGTTTGCATTATGTACTAGCCTTCATCGGATGAGTTTGCCCATCACTTCTGGAAGTGATAGAAACTGAGTTCGTAGAGCTTGTGAGTTCATGCTTGTGGTGTATGTGTGTTGTGGTGTGTGTGTATGAACTCATTCTGAGTTCTGTACCCACTATTGGGCGTCGATGATGTTAGTGGGGATGTCATAGTATTGAGTTGATATTGTGCATAATAGAGCTGATATGCTATATAGTCTTGTGGTTGACTACCATGAGCTTATAGTTGCATTGTCATTTGAGTTTGAATTTGAAGTTTGCATGGATCCATTCTGGTATATATGTATAAAATAATACTCACCATGTGGAAAGCTATCAAGTAAGTTTGTGAAAAGTGCTTTAGACACAAATCTTTTTGCATAAAGCACTATATATCGAGCAATTCGTTTTTAAAAGTGCAAGGCGAAATTAATGCAATTCTACATGTAAAATACGTGATTACATCATGTGAATTTTACTATAAATTTCAAACTTTACTCGTAATTCGTCATTTCATAATTTATATTTGATTTAAAAAAAGTTGGACCCTAAGACGCTTTTGCTGACTGGACAGTTTGTTGGAAACGACCGGACCATTTGTTAGAAATGGCTGGACGGTTTCCAATGCCTCTGAGGGGTACAAAAGAAAAATGCCTTTGCTATGGAAAATATTATTTGCACATAGAGGCATTTTATAATGAGGACATGGTAGGTGATTTGGATCCATGCAAATCCTCAAGCAAGTACATATTTAGCACATTTGCTGGTGTGATATCATGGTGTTCAAGGTTGGGTAAGATTGTTGCATTGTCCATCACAAAGGTGGAATACTTTCAACCAAAGAGACCTCCAAGGAAGCCATATGATTGAGAAGACTTGGGATAGAGATGAAACTTGAGAATAGATAACTTTTGGGCTATTGTGATAGATAGAGTACCATAGTTATGGCTAAGAAGTTAATGTTTCGTGCACACACAAAGCAATTGATGTAAAACATCACTTCATTAGGCAAGCTATTAAGGATGGACAAGTCACATTCGCTAAAGGTCATACCTTACACCTTACTTCCTCTTTAAAGGGTTGGAGATGGAGTTGAAGTAGCAGAACCATGTGCCCACATAGAAATTTGGGACATGGCTTGGATACAACTTTGCAATACCCCTTCACATTTAAACTTTGTATACATTGCTATTTGTAAGTCGTGATTAGAGATGTCTGGGTGCATGGAAATGGTGCAATTGGCTCCTTTTGAGATTATACATGTGCATGTGGGTATATAACAAAAGAAGAATCATTCTCCATTTGTTATGTGGGCTAGCTGAGTGGTTGATCAGAGAAGAGGTTGGTTGGTTGCTCTTTCAAATGGTTGCATGTGCATGTGGGTATGTTGAGGAGAAGAAGAAATATCCTTTATTGGTTGAGGTAGGCCATGGTTGACTTCACCTTATGTAATGAATGAGCCATGGGTCCTATTAATAGATCTAATTGGAGGATGTGGGCTTTTGCACGTTGTCAAACGTCACGTGACTGGTTGTAACTACCATGTACGCGTCCAAATGTGTTAGGGATGTAGGGACATGGCATCTTCATTGTGTAAAGAAGGGCTCAAGTTCCCCAATTTCTTTCACAAATGTTAATACTATAAGTTTGTGAAAGAATGCATCCAATAAGACCGAAGAGATTTCCATAAATATCTTATTTTCAAATCAAAGGCACAATTTTATTGAGTGGCGCTCATTGTTAAGAGAGAACCAAAATGATAGTTCTTAGCCACGTAAAGCCGTAAGGTGTGACACACATGATACTTATCGAACTACTGTGAAGGTATGCGCTAAGGACTAACTTTCCATGCATTACAAATTAATGCTCAATGCTTTGTGGTCATGAGTTTGTGGGTAGCTATCATCACATCAGCGAGGGCCTAGAATATTATATGTTCATTTGACAATTTGTGTTCTTAACTTCATTGATTTTTCCTTTTCATTAGATGGCAAGATGTCATATTGAGTCGCTCTTTAATCTTCATTGAATTGGTTGTTGAATCATAGCTGTACATTGAACTCATATTGTTTGACTCTATAGGTAATCTATGTTGGTTTAAGCTTCATATGTGGTTCATATCTCTTCAACGATTGTAAGGTATGGGATGTACCATGTAAGGAAGGATGATACCAATCTGATTCTTCTTGCAACGTGGATCTAATTGCATCGAACTTGCATATATGCATTATTACTACATTCCAAATATAAAAAAGAATACTTATTAATGAGGTTTTTTTGAGCATCTGACAATAGTAATAAGGTATTTTAGTCAGTGGCCATGGCGGAAAGCAGTGATGATTTCGTATGTTGGCCGTTAAGGATAAGGTGGATAGTACCAATTACCCATTGTGGGCTTATATGATGCATCATGTATTGGTCGCAAAAGGACTATGGAATATTGTGTAGGGTGTTGAAAAAGGTTCTATTACACCTGCAAATACAGGTACTGAAGCTGATGCGGGCAGCATTGAAGATGACGATATTCTTCATGTTCCTGTTCGTGCTTCAGTTTCTGCTCCACCCACTGCAGAGCAAATTTGTTGGGATGGGAGAGATGCTCAGGCACATGCATTGATAGCCTTGTCTGTCAAATGTGCCATTATTCCTTACATTTGCCCTTGCAGAACAACTAAGGATGCTTCGGATACACTTACTACATTGTACCAGGCTAGGAATGAGGCTCGTGTTGCTTACCTTTGAAAAGAGTTGGAGAGTGAGCATATGAATGAAGGTGATTCTATTGGATACTTTTCTAACAAAGATCAAAGATTTGAAGGAACATTTAATTTCTGTTGATGAAGTCTTACTTGACTGTTTGCTTGTGTAGACTCAACCGAATGGTCTTCTCGATTCATACCAGAGTTTTGCTTCTACTCTTCGTTTGATGATGAAAGGCAATTCAAATGCTTTAACATTTGAGGAGTTAGTCTCTGTTCTGCTGCAGGAGGGTCAGTCTAGGCAGAACAGGTCCATTATGCGTGTTGCAGATCAAGCTTTCCTGGCTAGTCAGAAGGGCAAAGGTAAATGGAGCTCTTCTACTAGTGAGCACAAATCTGCTAATACTACATAATCAAAGAAGGATGACAGAGACGACAAGAAAACAGAAAAGAAGAAATTGTTTTGCAAATACGTAAAGCAAATGATCCTGTCATAAAGAATTGTCCAAAACTGGTTGCAAAAGAGGCAAAGAAAAAAGAGGTTGGAATGGTTGTTGTAGAGGTCTCTACACCAAAAGTAGAGTCTTCCGATCTAGTGCATAATGAAGAATCGGTGTTTACTACGTTTGCAGTTTTGACCCATCTTCACATGAACGGTGTATGTCTGTAGTAGACTCAGATGTTTGGTACTTTGATAGTGGGACAACCAAACATATAACCTCGCATCGCAATTTCTTCACTTCACTTGAGCTTGCCCTACAGTGAATATTGTCACATGCGCAAACAACTCCTTTTATCCTATCATGGGAGTTGGTAAGATTATTCTGACTACTGCTGATGGTAGTTCTTTCACATTGTCAGATGCTTTATTTGTGTGAGGGATCAAGAAGAATCTTTTATCAGTTTCAGCTTTATTCGAGATTGGCTTGGTTGTGAAATTTGTTGATGACAAATGATCAGTTCATGATTTGTCAAATGACAACGTGATTTTTGCTTCTTGCATTTTATGTCGGGGGCTGTATAAGCTCATAGACTATGAAAAATCTGTGAATGATTCAGCATGTGCAGTACATGATTCTAAGATCACATCTGATGCAAAGCTTTAGCATGCACGCTTTGGTCATCTGAATTTTGTTAGTTTGCTATGCCTGCAAAAATCTGAAATGGTGTCCTCTTTGCCCAAACTTGAGGCATCCGGTAAACATGTCTATGAAGGTTGTATTTTAGGCAAAATGCAGTGTTCCTACTTTGCAAAAGATGGTTGAGTTCGAGCTACTAAAAAATTGCAGCTTTTTCACATTGATGTCTGTGGTGATTGGGTCCTATTTAGACACCCTCTTTTGAAAACTATCTTTACTTCGAGACTTTCATTGATGATTTTTCGAGGCATGCATCAGTATATCCACTGAAAACAAATTACGAAGTGTTTATGTGCTTCAAATAGTTTTTGGTTTGGTTGAAAATCTGTAAGCATGTAAAATGAGCACTCTTCGTTTTGATTGAAGGGGGGGGGGGGTATATGTCTTCTGACTTTAATGCATTTCTAGCTGAACGTGGGATAAAACATCAGTGTACAGTGCCGAATACACTTCATACAGAATGGAGTTGTTGAACGGAAGACCATATCATCATGGAGATGGCGAGCTGTATGGTCAAGAGTCATGCTTTACCCCATAGTTTCTGGCTTAAGGCTGTCATGTGTGCAACATATATACTTAACAGGTGTCCCAGTAAAGCACTCCAGTCTATCACTCCATGTGAGGCTTGGCATGGTCGCAAGCTATATGTTGCTTATCTTCGTGTTTTTGGTTGTTTGGCATATGCATTAGTGCCCGAATAACATCGCAAGAGATTGGATGATAAAGCAATAAAATGTATTTTTGTTGGGTACAGTTCTGAAAGCAAAGGCTGTCATCTGTATCATCCACGTACAAAACACATTTTGGGTAGATGTGCATTGTGATGTTGTTTTTGTGGAAGATGGAGACGGAAGACCATATCATCATGGAGATGGCGAGCTGTATGGTCAAGAGTCATGCTTTACCCCATAGTTTCTGGCTTAAGGCTGTCATGTGTGCAACATATATACTTAACAGGTGTCCCAGTAAAGCACTCCAGTCTATCACTCCATGTGAGGCTTGGCATGGTCGCAAGCTATATGTTGCTTATCTTCGTGTTTTTGGTTGTTTGGCATATGCATTAGTGCCCGAATAACATCGCAAGAGATTGGATGATAAAGCAATAAAATGTATTTTTGTTGGGTACAATTGTGAGGCTGTCATCTGTATCATCCACGTCCAAAACACATTTTGGTTAGATGTGCATTGTGATGTTGTTTTTGTGGAAGATGTTATTCAGCTTTTACTTTCATGTACGAAGGAGATGTCTGTTAGCTCCAAAGACATGTATGATACTTTGCTGCGTCTTTTTACAGGTGGATAGTCTAGTGCTAGTCCAAATGGGGCAACTTCTCAGCCTTTGCAGGTTTCATGTGATGATGCAGATCATTCCATTTCTGATGTAGATTTACATGATGCACTTGTTGACGAGACAACTAATATCGAGGCAAGAACTATGCCAAAATGGTTGGTACAGGCTTTGTGTGACAACAAATTAGATGCAGCTCTGTCATACCGTACTCGTTTAGGCTCTCACAGTGGCTCTTTTGTATCAGATTGCTATGCGGCTGCCTCTAGTCTCTGTGATAAGAATGAGCCCGTTTTGATTGATGAAGCACAAAATTTTGAAAATTGGATGGCTGCTATGCAATAAGAATATGATGCTATCATGAAAAATGGTACTGGTCTTTATGTGACTTGCCTCCTGGCAAGAAGGCCATTGGCACTAAGTAGGTATGCAAGCTGAAGCGTAAGCCTGATGGAAGGCCATTGGAACAGTTGACAAATATAAGGCTAGGCTTGTTACAAAGGGTTATGCAGAGGAAAGAGTCGTTGATTTTTATGAAACCTTTGCTCCTACATGCCGAATAACTTGTGTTCATAGTATATGTGCACTTGCAGCTCATCATGTCGGAATGTACATCAATTGGACATTAGAATTGGATTTTTGAATGGTGACTTGCATAAAGAAGTGTACGTTTTTAAGCCTTGTGGATTTGTGCAGAAAGGGCATAAAAACCAAGTGTGTAGGTTAAAGAAAGCATTATATGGTTTAAAGCAAGCACCATGTGCTTGGTATGAAAAGAGACATGCCTATTTGATTGCACATGGTTTTGAGAACAGTCCAACTGAAAGCACCTTATATGTTAAGCGTGCCAAAATGTGCTTCTGATCATTGTTGTGTATGTCGATGACATGCTGCGCACTGGTCCTCATGACAAGCATATTGCTGATTTTAGGGGTGATTTGCATGCCTCATTTGAGATGTCAGATTTGGGCCATTTGCATCATTATTTTGGCATTCAGTTTATGCAAGTTGTTGGTGGAATGGCTTTGTGTCAAACGAAGAATATTGACACATTATTGCAGCTTTTTGGCATTGAAGATTGTAAACGTATTGCAACTCCTATGGAGACATGTTTATGATTGAGTCTTCATGATGTTGGAGATTCATTTGATGCTGTTCTCTATCAGCACGCTGTTGGATGCTCGATTTACTTATGCATTGCTCGGGTAGATATTCAGTTTGCTCTCTCAAAGATGAGCACATTTGTGCATTGCCAAGGTGTCAAGCATTGGTAGGAGGTTAAGAGCATCTTTGCTACTTGAGTGGTACCTGGCTACTTGGATTGGTTTATCCCAAGGGTGGATCACTACCGCGAGATTTACATGCTTTGTTGACTCTGAATTGGCTTGTTGCTATGACATTTGTAGTCCACTAGTGGCTTTTGCTTCATGCTTGATAGCTCATGTATCTCTTGGCTGAGCATGAAGCAGCCTACCGTGGCCACTTCCAATTGTGAGGCTTAGTATAGGGAAGCTTTCACAGTGACTGTTGAGTGAGGCTCTCTGCTGGAGAGATCAGCTTGGCATATGTGCCCACCCAAGAGAACATTGTAGACCTTTTCACGAAGGCTCTGCCTAGGAGAAGTTTGAAGCTTTTTGCAAAGCTTTGGGCTTACTTCTTTTTGTGGAGTGATTCCACATAGCTTGGCACTTTCTTATACATGAGTGGGAGCTCCTTGTTCACCGCATCACTCCAGGGGGGATTTGTTGATATATTTAGGTAGTGATGTGTGTGAACGCTTTAGGACCGCTGGGGCACTTTTTCCCTCTTTGAGAGGTCCCCCCCCCCCCCCCCCCTTTTCTCTCTGCACGGCTTGTATATATTCCTACTGCCCTAACGAGTTACTTATCTTTGTACATTGGAGTGATAATACATTCATTATTGTGTGTTGTGCTCCAAGCTTCTTTTTCTTTCTTGTGTTGTTCGTGTGTTTCCGCAGACCTCGATCTCCAACACTAGTGAACAATGCTTACAGAAATTATTGTTTGACAATTCTTGCTTTTCTAAGGATTCTGCTCTGTTTTACATAGTTTCTGTTCAGTTGTTGAGAATGTTTTAAAAACAGGCTTGAATGAGCCTTCAAGCATCAAAATATAAGATTATGAATGTATCACGTACGCATCATTTGTCTGTTGGATCTTATTTGACAGTGATCATGTGATATGTATGTATCATGGCACTATGCATATTTTCCTGTCCATAAGACATGTAATTATGTATGCAATGTGCATGTATGTACATATCCATATTTTGTCTTGTAAATAGCTGATTCCTAGAACATGCTTGGGTTTTACCCTTTGTAGATATGTATACATGTATAAAATCTATGCACACTGCAGAGTATGTGCCTTGAAAGGCCTCCTGTAGTGCTGCCATACAGGCCTTGACCGACACAGGCTTCAGAGGGAGCAGGAAGGATGAAACCTCATTCGGACCTTGGTGATGGAAAACTTTGGGAAGAGTTGAGATTGGATACTTACAGGCTGGGGCATTGAGGCGATGATGATCTAGGGAAGGAGAAGAAGGCAATGACTCGGGAAAAGGTAAGTGACAAAAGCTTTGATCCACACACAGAGGCAGTATTGAGATGCTCCTTAAGTTTTAAATTCAGCTTCATTTTTCAGTATTTCTCTCACAAAATGATGGAGAGGGAAAATTTTCTTACCTGATTTCCTCTGGGACCTGAAAAAACGTCGTGAAATAGTTCCCAACCAATGTGGGAAAAAATATGTATACATCCTCGTACCACCTTGAGCAATAGTCATGCATAAATCCACCTTCTCCATCTTGTTCTCCTAGATTACGTTATGCATCAGATTTTGTATCTTTCCGTAAGTGCTTGATCTATTTGTCTTTCTTGATTTGTGGAAGACATAGACATGTATACTTGAATTTGTTTTTTCCAAATCAGGCTCTGGCCTTATGTAGCTGTACATTTGGCTAAGGGTATGAAATGTGGCTTTTGTCTCATGCTATATTAATTTATTCGCTAATTTGTTCGAATTAGGTTTTGCAAATGGTTGGAGTAACATGTGTGTTTGGGAATCCCTCATACAAGCATGTCTTGCCCTTGGTCACATGTGGAACGTTCCCATGGTTTACTAGTCTCTAAAAAGGTTGCCGTGTGCTCAATTGTTATCAGAGGCAGAAGGAACATGTTTGCATATTCTGGTTCCTTTGTTATTATGCCCTTGTCAACCTCAAGTGGTTTTAATGGCATACAGAGATCATAGGTGTCCTTTTTTCTTGTGTATCTTGTGAAGATGTTACTGCCTTTGCTGGGCAGGAATAATCTGAACTTCATGAGCGTATGCACTTAATTCACAATCAAAGGTATAAAGTCACTTTGTTTATTTCATGCTCATCATATTCCTTGAGTTGGCATTAAACTGTGATTTAATCTGCGACTGGATTATAACGTCTTTGTACAGGAATCAGTTGTCAAAGATGTGAAATTTTTACAATTATCTATTCATAAACAGAGATGTATATTTTGTCGTTTTCAGGAGAGGGAAGATCAATAATCATAAAAGCTGAAGCTACTGCTCGAGGAATTAGGCAGATTGCTGAGGCAATCAAAGAAAGTGGTGGACAGGAGGTGAGCACCACCATGCTTTTAGTTTTAGTTTGGACTTGTGTCCTATTAAGCATTTGTTGTGTTATTTCATCACTATGATATGCATTTGATCAGTTATGTAGCATGAATGTTGATGGAGACATTCCCTATTATGTTTACTTGTAGGCTTAAGTTGACTGCGGTATAACTTATAGAAACGAATGCAACGGATGGAAATCAATAACTTATAGAAACGAATGCAACGGATGGAAATCAACGTAACAGACTCTGTGAATTTGTTTGGAACAGCGAAAAGGAGTTAGAGATAAATTACATTTATATGAACAGAAGAGTTTCTCTCATGTGTATAGTCCACAGTTATGATTGATAATTCCGAATTCTTGATTTCCTATCGCAGCTTAAAATTGATCTGACAGATGTTGCTGCTCTATTTTTTTATGATGGAGAGGCTGTAAGCCTAAGAGCAACTTCTCAGCAATATCTGCTGTTGATGCCTCTCTCTCTTTGGATTTCTGCATAATGTTCATCATTTCTGTCCATTTGGCACAGAAATGGATTAATAGTGAATGCTGGTGTGATGCTGTCTGCAACACTTTATGATTCACTTTAGCTCACTTCTCGTATCCAAAGGCTTACATCTATTTGTAAAAGCGTTTGATTGCTGCTGCTTTCGATGGTTCACCCATTACTCCCTATAAACAGATACTTTTTATATGTTTTTTGGTTGGCCTGGTGGATCAGGGAAGTCAAGGCAGGGCCACTACTCGATTCGAGCATGGGTGAGTACTCTGCACATAGGACTACTGTGCAACAGTGGGCCAGTAGTGCTTCTGTGCAGTTTGATTATTTGGGTGACTCCAGCTAGACTAGCACATTGGAGACTCGAGAGCGTGAGTCCTGGAAATTTAGGTACCATTAGGTACTGGAGCAGCACACCGTCAGCGACTGTTGACTGCTGGACTAACACATTGGGCGACCACCACTTAGTCACCAATAGGGCTATTACCACTTGGGCCACTACTTGGGCCACCACCTGAATGGCTTGGACCACTATGCAGGTCACCACCTGAATGGTTTGGACCACCACCTGTGGGCTAGTAATTGCCTGGGAACAGCAAGGGCAGCTGCCAGGAGCACCACTGGCATCGTCAGTGTAACTGCCCAGGCTGCCACTCCTTAGGCCAGGACATGTTCTTTGAGGGGCTGCCCAAATATCTAGACCTTCCCTGATCAACCCAGGGGCTATATAAAGAGATGCCAACCCTAGTTGGGTGTATATTTGTGACCCAATGATATTCATGTTCCCTTGCATTTTTGATCACAAATGTCCCATCCGCTCTCTCAGTTGCTTCATACCATAGACTTCTCCTAGTCCAGCGAGGAAGTCCCTACCAGTAGGTGCTGGTGTAGAGGGTAGCCTTTCGGCCTGGATTAGCAAAGAAGCTTGTGTCCGTGCACTTGCCCTTGTTTAAGAGATGTATGTATGCCACCTTTGAAGGAAATGCATTGTGTTCTCTGAACTTGTACGTTCTTGTCTGATTCCTGTATTTGCTATAAAATTTTGCAGATATGATTAACGTATCCTGGACATTAAATTTCATTATTACATACGCATCTTTTTTTTTTTTAAAATCAATATGATATCTTACACCTCCTATTATACTATTAACAACATGCAAATTAAGCCATGGAGGAGAGAACAGCAGACACGAAGATATGGTGAACTGAATAAATGAAAAGGACTAGCATACAATGCTCTACGAGCATGGAGATTTGATGAGGAGAGAGTGAGACCCTTGGCAAATAATTTCCTTGTATGTGGGATAAAGAGATTGCATGAGAATGATTGTGAGTCTGCACAAAATTGATATCTCAACAGGTTTATGTATATAACTAACTGTTGATATATAACTGTATGTGCTATGAACTGGCCATTTTATGAATGGTTCCTGTCAATGAGCTGCCATCTCTTAATTTATCTTAATGATCTGGGAGTGGATAAGCCAGATCCTTCTTATTGCACATCACAGTTGTTTACAGACGGTTCTTGTTTCAGGCAGTTGCTCTGAGGATAGCAGAACAATACATGGATGCGTTTAGTAATATTGCACGAGAGGTACAAACACACTTTCCCCAGTGTTTTGTTTGTTTTATTTTATAAAGAGTTTTATCTTATAAAGATTGTTAGATGTGAAGAGGGCAATATATGATTATCTTCACACTTTTTCAAGGCTGAACTAAGTTTGAGCTTTCACCTTACATAGGGGACAACTATGCTTTTACCTGCGAATGCTTCAGACCCTGCTAGCATGGTGGCCCAAGCACTTTCTATTTATAAGTCTGTAGTGAAGAATAGTCCATCCCTCACACCAGATAAGGAAATGGCTGGGGATGATGTAGAGGCAAAGTCGATTGCAGGACGTGAAAAGAGGGGAACACCCTCATTAAGAGATGAAGATCAAGAGGAAGCTAAGGCACTGACTGAGGAGTTAACAAGTCAAGATAGATCCAGTCTGTATTCAGATAGAAGAGGAGAGCCTGGCTTTAGTATGCAGAAAAAGGATACTCCTTGATTATTAACCCCCCCCCCCCCCCCCCCCCCCCCCCCCCCCCCCCCCCCCCCCCCCCCCCCTCCCTCCTTTTTTTTTTCCTTCTTCTCAAGCCTGGAATGAAAATAGATTGCTTATTCACACAATGCAGACCTGTTTTCTTTTGGGTTGTCTCAACCTGAGAAGATTTTTATTGCATTTCGACACGCTTAAGGTTCCCAGTACCAATAGATCTACATATCATGCTGAGGAGCCAGTTTTGGTGTAATTATTTTGCCCAACAAGAAAACAAATAAATAAAAGGTTTTGGACTAGTGAAACTGTCTTAGTCTTTGATTTTTAGGTCATATCAAAGCAGCAATGGGTAAGTTTGTAGTATCGTGTATGCAAACTGGTCTTTTTGCAGTGTTTTGATCTTCATTCTTGTAAGTAGGCTGCAGTCTCTGGAGATTTCATCCGATCAGGGAGCACTAATGATAGATCATTTTTCAGTTGGTGCTTTGGAAAGTTGTGAAATATTGTTATATCATATCTTTTTATGTAACATTGCATAAAGATGTTTTCTTTTCATGCTGCAAGATGAGACGTGGAGAATTTGTGTTTCTAAGATTTTTCAGGCATTTTGCTAACTTTTATTGTCACAAACGATTTTTGCTGCAATGCATCAATGGTTGCCCCAGGACAAATGCAGTAAATACTGGATAACAAGCAAAATCAATGAAAAAGGAACATGTTTTAAGTGCACTTCTTTAGCTGCATTATGTGTGTGCAAAGTCTACTTTTGGAAAACTACAATGGTCTTGGCAGAGTAGCCTTGTTAAATGTAACTAAAGAAATACATCTGTCTCTGCAAGGAAACAATCAACTGGTAAGGATCAGGATAGCGGAAATGGTGTGGCCATCTTATTTTAGGTCTTCGTCTGAGCAATAATATCCAAGCTTTTGGTATCCTATTTGAGTCTTATCTATGCATCGTTTGAATGTTTGCATTTCAAATGTTTATTTTTATTTTTATTATTATTATTTTTTTAACGGTTCATTACCTGGGCTCTCATTCATCTTTTCCTGTTCCTCTGCATTGAAACGTCTTTTATCTCATTCCTTTTCATCCATGTCCACGTGGCAGAATATCTTGTTCATGCTGATGATGTATGTTTGTTAGATTTGATGTATCTAATAAATTCTCATATCAAAGGCCATCCCACATTTGTGGCATCTTGAATTGTCAGCCCACTGACAAGGGCATTAGATACTGAATAAATTAAACCTGAAGATATAAACTTTATTCTCAGTGCAGGCTTCCAATTATAATTCTCTATAATGCATATTCAGTTCTACTTGATGTGTGGGTGAGTGTACAAGTCTAATCACGTTTGTTAAAGGCAACATCATCCCGATATTTATGCTTAAAGATTTCATCCAAAGTTGTGGATGGAAATTTGGAAGCCTGCTTGGTGTAGAGTACTGCACTCTGCCGTGCAGTTGAAATTTGAGTAACTGGCTTCTAACATAGGCAGGCGTATAAAAATAGATTTTGATAGGTTTGAGTTTTGAATAAGTTTTATTGAAGGTATATATTTTGCCACCAAAAGTCTTAGTAAATTCTAAGTGTTTTAGTTTTGCAGAGCTCGTTAGAATTTGAAATTCTGTTCTTAGCAAGTTCTGCATTATCTTTAGTTTGCTTGCCAATCGAACATTGCATAATTTGGCAGCCATGATATGCATTAGGAGTTGCAAAAGACTTGGGGGAAGAGGTGAGTTATGGGGTGTCGCATTGTGCCTTGGGACCTTTGATCATTATTCGGAGGTAAAAGAAATTATAAACGTCTGTTAATGACATTGCACGTGTTAATGATATGCACATGGTAACTCTCAAATTTGAGATACGAGACATTGTTGTTCCAGAGCTTAAAGCCAGTGTTTGGTTTACCTGAATCTGATTTGGATCCAATTTTGAAACAAAATCTTTTTCAGAGATGGTTAAACAAACCAACGGTAGTGTTCGCATGGCATTCTTCGGGGTGATTAATTTCGGGAGAAATAGAGGTTTTATGTTGCTAATAGCATTCATGACCTAGTTGTTAAGCTGATGGAACCCTTTCAGATGGAAATGTATATTTCCATCTTCAACTCTTGTGCATATTATATTCAAACTATTTATACCTGTGAATAGACTTTCACATCATCATTACATATGATCTTCGGGGAGGAGTCATATGACAAACGTTTCCTCTATTCTAAGAGATGATTTCCATATCATTTTTATGGCACAAGGAATGAGCTTGTTTCTTGTAACAACAGATATAAGATTTGCATCACCTGCACTTCGTAACCTTGACTTTCATGCAACTATACTTAGCTCAGAATGACTTCATAAAGTAAGAAACGTTAGTTTATCATGTGTGCTCATAGAAAATAACTTGTCATCGACATGCCATAATAACAGAATCATGCATCTATCATACATGAGAATTATACCTTTGTGACTTCCACTTTTCTACAGTCTTATATAGTCCAAAATGCTTTCACATAGAACTCTGTGCTCAATCTTTGATACAAGCGATCCTGTGACTCAGAGAGAATAAAGAAAAAAAATGAAATATATTTCAATCAACAAGAGTTTACATAGAGAAGAGCATCGGCAGATTTGACATGACATGCCGCAATATTATCTCCATGTATGTTGCTAACAAATCCTACAAGAGAACACTCTGGAGAACCACCCTGCTGTCATGCTCATACACTTCTTTATATAGAGGTTTGAAGACCCGTAAGTGTTCCCTTAGATTTAGGAGTTAAGTGCGCATATGCATACTGTTGGATCATTCCTTAAGTCAAGGGGAAAATCAAGGGTAGTAGTTAAATGCGTATATGAAAGCCATTCCTTAACTCAAGGAGCAAACAAAGGGCAAGTGGATTCCTACGTAGTTTTCTATGGTTGACACAAGGGTTTATTCATATGTGTTATGAAAAGTAACTAAAATAGTGTTCATACGAGAAAAAGTTTTTCGTCATATTATAGTTCATGCATTCAAAGTTATGCACTCAGAGTATTTGAGTGCCTCGTGAATCAAGATGCTATGATGCTGTTATGAACATAATAAGTATATGTTATAATCCTCCCAAAAGTTGCAGGTGATGATTTGCAGGATATGGACACGTTTTATTATCACAATACAATTTTATTGTGTTGAGGATGTGACTTATTGAAGTACAGTATTGTGGCAAAACTAGTCAAGGCAAAATTAGTCAATACACAAAGTGTATATGTTATGGTGAGAAAAGGTTTTATTGCAGACTAGAAAGAGCATTGATTGCTGTGATAAACATCAAATGTATAAGCATATGCAGAGTTATGATATGTGCAGGTTCTCATTAATCATGATTGATAAAGAATGCAGAAGACTACTTGTTGCTGCAGAATCATATGTATGCATTTTTTGTACTACATCAAGGTTGAAGAAGTTCATACATTGACCCATCTATTGAAGTGATTTCATGATGGTGAACATATGTGAAAGAAGTTTTCTTATGATGAGTGAGTAAAAGTGTACTGTGTATTTTTGAGGTGTTAATGTAATGCTATTGTGGTTACTCAATATATTTCCCATACGAACCATGTATGACTCGTGAGGAAATAAGTTTGTAGTTGTGTGCAGCCAAGGATCTACAGGTACAAATAAAATGAAGTGATAATTTTTGAAGTGAAAAAACAAGATCCGTATACCTTCGGTTATGGGCTCACCACTCTTCCGCATGCGAAACCCGATTTTCAACATGGTATCAGAGCCAACCTTGGTTGCCTACAAGCTTATGTAAAACTATCGAGGCTAGTGGAGGTTTGTCGAAACCCATCGGAGCTTGAAGAGCTCAAGGTCACATATATATTTAGATACTCTAGTAAGGGTAACTAACCATTTGAGCTATTGTTTGAAGCAAGCTACAGGTTCATTGCAAGCAACATGAGGTTCAAAGGAAAGACTATCTTTCAAGAAGAAGCCAACAGGAAAAAGACTACAAGAAGGAAGTTTCAAAAATAAAGAAGGTTGCAAGAGGGAAGCTTCATAAATAAGAGGGTTGCAAGAAAGAAGTTTTGAAAGCTTCACAAGTAAAGAAAGTTTCAAGGGAGAAGCTTTGAAGGCTGCAAGGAAGCTTGGAAAAGCTTCAAAAAGAGAAGGCTAAGAAGAGAATCTCACAAGAGAAGAAGGCTTGAGAGAAAGCCTAAGGTATATGTCCCGTTCCTTATTGCTCTATTGTTTTGTTGAAGGCCTCGACGAAGACAAGTGGACGAGAGGTTCACTTCAAAGTAAAGAGTGCTAAAGAACACTTTGGAAGAGTCAAGGACTCAAGAAGGAAGGTGAGCGAGGAGGCATCACCAAAGTCACCTTGGCCAAAGACAAGCTAATATTGGAGGTAGCTTGTGCTAAAGCTTGATCAAAGGAGCTTGAGTATTTGAACCGCTCACTCAAGAGGATTTTGAGCAAGAAGGTTTACTCAACAAAGTTGAAGCCAAAGGGAAATTCAAGGTATGAAGATTTGAGCAAGCTTGAAGAAGCTCGCTCGATGGAGAGTTAGAGCACTAAACTTTTGGAGCACCAAGGAGGTCAGTACTCAAAGGAATGCTTCAAAACGGGAGGTAAAATCTTCTTGTTTATGTTGTTTTCAGATTTCCACCAAGAAGTCTTGGAAGTGTAGGTATGAAGAGAAAGAAGGAACTATCAAAGAGTTCCTTGAGCACCCTATTGAAGGAGTGCATATGGAAGAGTCGTGTGAAGACTCTCATGGATATTTTCAGCCACATGGAGGGGCTGAGGACCAAGGGAGAGACATAGACAATGGCTTGAAAGCCATGTCAAGAGGCAAAGAGCGAGGGAGCATATCATTTTCTTCCCCTTTTGGGGGGGGGACTCTGATTGTGTTGCTCTAATGCTTTCAACAGATGTTTGCTTATTCTCTCGCTCGCTCTGATACCACTGTGAAGAGATGGATGTGTATGTGCTTGAAGATGAAGAGGTGTTGCAAAATCCTTGATCTACACCAGCCAAATGAACTCCAGGATTATATGGTGGGCCCTTTTAGCTTGCCATGGATGTATTAGACACCCTATGTACCTTGGAAGATCACTCTCAAAAAGATAGATCAAAATAGATAAGTTGGAGTTAGCTCAGAGGTGAAGAACTTGCTATTTTGGTTCATACACCTGTCCAGTGTTTTGCATAATTCTCTGAGCACAGCAACAATTAGCTTAATTCCTCTTGGGGAAGTCTAGTTAACTTAAAGAGCTAACTTTCAAGAGTAATCTCATAAAAAATAATGAACCACATTGAGAAAGATGTTTAACAAGTGATGACATCATCCCGATTTTCACGGGCTGCTATAGTAATGAGACCACTGAGTAGAAAAATGCACATAGCTCTAGATTTAAGAATCTAATGATTATGAAAATTTGTATGCTTATACTAGACGATATGTTGAATCAAACAATCTTTAAATCATTGAATTTGGATAAGTAAACATTGAGAAACAGCTCTGACAAGTTGAGTAGAAAAGTCGGCTACCTGACAGAGAAGTGAAAATGCACAGATAGTGTTGGCTTTAACTGAACATAACTGAAGATTGCAATACCCAAATGAAATGAAAATTGGTGAGCATATAGTAGACTTATAGAGCTAACTTTACCAAGTTAAATCACTGAAAATGATGCACCAAGCTCAGAGAAACCATCTCTGCAATCTGACTGAGAAAACTGAGAGATATGGCAGTGAGTAGTACACTTCACAAGAACATGGAAATATGAACTCAAATGATCATGAGAATGAAAGTATATTGCTTGTACAATACAATGGACTTACTGATACATATATGTGCCTTGGAATCACACCTTGATATGGCATAAAGCTCAGCTCTTGGAGGTCTTCACATAGGTCTCTCTAACCACGACTAAAGCTTACATCTATTTATAGTTGAGCTTGGGAGGCTAACTCCCCTCAACCACTCTCCAATCAATTAGTGATTGATTTGATTCTCTATCTACCACAAATCACGAATTCGTGGCTCCTCTTTCCTTTTTTGATCAAGTGGACTCAACCACTTAAGATTCTTTCACTTTTACATTATGTAAACTCTTCAAAAGTTACAAGAGGTAGTTCACAAGTGAACTTTACATTGTCTTGATTTTAAGGCTTCTTCTATGACTTTGTGGGACTCAAGCCAATACTTTGGCTTGTCATAGACTTGCTCCAACAGCTCCCCCTCAAGCCAAGTATGCTTGAGGTCTTCAATCTTCCAAGATTACCTGCAAACCAATCATGGCTTTGAACTTGCAGAGCTTTGTACCATCCAATGCTTTGGTTAGAATATTTGCACATTGTTGATGAGTGGACACATGATATTTGAATCTTTTTGCTTAGAATCTTCTCCCTTACATAGTGATGATGAACTTCAATATGTTTAGTCCTTGCATGAAAAATAGGATTAGCAGCCAAATGAATAGAACTCATTGTCACAAAAAATAGTTGGAGTTCCAAACTCCAATTTAAGATCTTTGAATAATATCTTCATCCACATAGCTTCTTGTGTAGCTATGGCAAGACCTCTATATTCAGCTTCAGTAGAAGAGAGAGCAACTGTGGGTTGCTTCTTGGATGACCATGAAATAAGCTTTGAACCTGCAAAGGTAAGATAACCTGAAGTGCTCCTTCTATCAAAAAATAGCTTCAAACCTAAGTCAGATACATAAGGATAATAAAGTCCTTCATTTATGGTTCCTTTGAGATACTTGAGAATCCTTTTGGCAGCATCCATATGTGGTTTCCTTGGTGTGTGCATAAATTGACTTAGCACACTCACACTGTAACATATATCTACTCTTGTCAATGTGGCATAGTTGAGACTACCCACTAGACTTTGATATGATGTGATGTCCTCTATGAGTTCACCTTCATGTGAGCTCAATTTGTGATTGACCTCCATGGAGTACCTGCAATCTTACAATCTTGCATCTTGAATTTTGCCAACATGTCCTTAATGTACTTTCTTTGAGTGTGTTAGGACAGGGTACATCCCAACAATTTATCTTTTAAGTTTCCCGTGGTACATGCTTTAAGGTATATGCATGATTGATTAATGGATATGACATGTCATGCATATATGGATTCAAATATGGATTTTGAAGGTGATGGATAGAGGCTAATGGCAGACATGGTGATTCTCGGGGAAGAAATACCTACCCAAGCTGGTGTTGTGTCGATGTCCTTGTCTAGTATATTATTGGAGCTGTTCATGAAAGGACGTGAGTACTTGAATTTGATTATGTGCGAGAGATATGAGAACTAAAGCTATGATGAAATAAAATGTTCATAGTTTTAAATGGTTATTTCATTTAAGGGTTAGAAGAGCATGGAGTAAGAGTTGCTCACACGAATATGGATGATTTTGCGAACATGATGGATGAATGTGAATATGCACACGTGTGCATCCTGATGCATAAAAATCTCCTCCCCCCCTCCCCCTTTTTTTTCCCCCCTCTTCCTCTTTTCTCTTTTTCTCTCCATCTCTCTCTCTCTCCTCCCCCCCCCCCCCCCTCTCTCTTTCTCGCATGTTAATAGCAACTTGCAAGTGCTCTTAGAAATCAAGGTTATTTTCAATATTTAGTAAAGAGTGTTTGATACTCGTGTAGAATGTGGTATCACTCAAAAAATTCCTCCTCTTTTTCTCTCCATCTCTCTCTCTCTCTCTCCCCCCCCTCTCTCTCTTTCTCGCATGTTAATATCAACTTGCAAGTGCTCTTAGAAATCAAGGTTACTTTGAATATTTAGTAAAGAGTGTTTGATACTCGTGTAGAATGTGGTATCACTCAAAAAATGAGGTTTGGAATGTTATCACATTTAGATGTGCATATGCGCGCGTGTGCGTGCACACACATTTAGAATGCACACACACACACACATACAAGCAAGATTTAAGGATCTACCTAATATTCTTTCGTATTTTTAGGATTTATATTTGGATTTTGAAATATAGTAAGGTCGTGGGGTTTGGGTCTCAATATACCCAAGAGATTCTCTCTTTGTTACCCTTACTTTTGGAAAGTGTAGTGTAACCTTTTGTTTTAACCTTAGAAGCATGCAAATGATTCTTGTGTATGCATAATGCTTTGGCTCAAAACTTCAATGGTCCTATATACATGATCAAGCACTTAGGCTTGCCATATGCACACCAACTCCTCTCCTCAAGACTAAGATGCTTTAGAAGCATGCAAATGATTCTTGTGTATACATAATGCTTTGGCTCATAACTTCAATGGTCCAATACACATGATCAAGCACTTAGGCTTGCCATATGCACCAACTCCTCTCCTAAAGACTAAGATGCTTGATTTTTCAATCTTCATCGATGGACTTTAATTAAGTGGAAATAAAATAGATATGGATGGCTAGTCACATGTTGCATCATTGAATAAAAATAAGCATGTTCCATGTAAAAGCACATGCATGGAAATGTACCTTGGAGTAGCTATACTGTTGTGAATTTGAATGATATGCAAAAATTAAGTGAACATAATGAGATGTCAATGAAGCTTTTATTAAAGTATAAAAGTCATTCTTCAATAGAATGACTTTTATACTTTAATAAAAAATGAGGATCAAGAATAGGAGTGAGTGGTAAAGTGCCTTTGAATGGTTTTAGTAAACTAATATGAAGAGAGTTACATATGTGCTAGTTAAATGGTACATCTTATCTAAATGAATTGTCATTATTCTTTTGAATAATACAATATGGTCCATAATAACGTGATGCAAGCTCAACTTTAGGATGTGAAATATTTTTCAAACCTCGTTTAATAATACATAACCATACTAAATCAATTTCCTTAAATTCTTTTGCTAGTCGTTTCTTATTAACATTATGAGTGTAGCGTTCTTGACTTTTCCTAGTGTGCTCATGAACTTCATGAAGTATAGAAATGTGATCTTGAACAATAGAATAAGCCATAGGAATATTAGTCTGAGTGAGTGATATGGGTTGGAAATTTTTTTACCATAAACAATTTCAAAATGCACGAACAATAGTTATATGTGGTGGTAATCTAAGCAAATTGAAGCAATGGTATCTTCTCATCCCAATTAGTGGGATTTTCTAATGAATAACAACACAATGAATGAATAATAGTATTATTTGTAGCTTCACTTTACCCATTACTTTGAGGATGAAATATAGAACTAAAATCTATTTTTGGAACTCGGGGAGATACATTTAATAAACAACTTAGTAGCTTGATATGAAAATAAGGTCTTTTTATGTGGAATGAAATATGTGTATTTACTAAACCTATAAACTATTGTTCAAATCATGTCATTATGCGATGAATTCATAAGAAGATCAATGATGAAATCCATAGAAATTTGTTCCCATGGTTCGTTCGGAATGGAAAGTAGCAGTAACAATCCAAATGCTTTACCATGATGATGTTTGATTCGTTGACATACAATGCATTTGGAAACATATGTGTAATATCTTTTTCTGTATGTGACCAAAAGAACAAATTGTTACAAGTAGAGTTTATGCTTTGCATGTCCCAATGTCCCATATAAGGTGTTTAATGCATTTCCTCCATTAAAAAATCTATAAAAGCTTGAGTAATGCATACTTTGTGTTGAAAATACAAAAACCCATTATGAAATGTATAATGTTCATAAGTTGGAGAATGCAAAATTGTTGGAGTTGTTTCATGTGGGTGAGAAATACAAATCGGAAGCATAAGTGGCAATCATGTCATGAAATAAATGAATATAAAAGGAAAAAGTATTATGAAAGAAAACAAAATGTAACTGCAATGATAGAAAATGACTAAGGGCATCTGCTACAATATTAGCTTTGTTGGATTGATATTGAATCATAAGCTAAAAATTTTGAATAAATTAAGCCCGTTTAATGTGTCGATCAAAGATTTATGGTTTTTTTAATAATTTCTTAATAGCTTGTTGATGAATTTTGATTAACACCTCAGATCCCATAAGGTAGTGTTTCGAAATCCTTAAAGCATGCATAATTGCCAATAATTCATTATCATATGTACTATAATTTTTTTCGAATGGCTTAAGTTTCTTACTTTCAAACACAATGGGATGATCATTTTGCATTAAAAATGCATGTATACTTGGGCCACTAACATCTTTAGCTACATGAAAAGGTTGTGCAAAATCAGGTAACTGCAAAATTGGTGCATGTGAAAGTGCATATTTAAGTTTTTCAAAAGGTTGTTGTGCTAATCCCCATGCAAATTTCTTTCAAATAATAAATAAAGAAAAAGTGCTAAACAAGAATTTTTTCTAACATAATTTCTGTAGAAACTAGCCAACCCAAAAAAAGATATATATCATTGATTGATTGAGATATAGGCCATTCTACAATTATTTTTATTTTCTTTGGGTCTACATGCACTCTCTCACTAGAAATAATATGCCTTAAGTATTCTAGTTTATTTTGGAAAAAGTAACTCTTTTTAGGATTAACATAAAGGGTGTTTTGTCGTATCAACCTAAAAACTATTGCTAAATGCTTCTCATGCTTGTTGATGTATTTAGGTAGTGATGTGTGTGAACACTCTAGGACCGCCGGGGCAATTATTTCCCTCTTCAAGAGGTTTTTTTTCCGTCGGCTTGTGTATATGCCGATTGCCCTAATGGGCTACTTATCCTTGTACATTCTCTAGTTATACATGCAGTATTGTGTGTTGTGCTCTAAGCTTCTTCTTCTTCCTTGTGCTGTTCATGTGCTTCCGCAGACGTCTAACTCCAACAATTGGTATCAGAGCAGGTCGCCACTTCATCTAGGGTGTCGTCTACACTCTTCCGTTGCAGTTTCAGATTCACACGAAATTCGGTGAGCATACTCAGGGTGTTTCAGAGATCAAAACATCTTCTCTCTGTGGTGCCGAAATCACAATGTGAGCTTGTTTTGGCCTTTGAATGCACTATCGTAGCGCTTGTGTAGGCTATTTCATCTTTTTGTGCCAAA
The DNA here is from genome assembly GCA_020310875.1 of Ceratopteris richardii. Classification (NCBI taxonomy): domain Eukaryota; kingdom Viridiplantae; phylum Streptophyta; class Polypodiopsida; order Polypodiales; family Pteridaceae; genus Ceratopteris; species Ceratopteris richardii. The sequence goes on from CM035408.1 coordinate 128,336,017, forward strand.
GGTATACCTGTTTCGGTTCGCCAGTATAAGCGTCTCGAAGTCTATAACACGTTTAGCACAACTTGTCTAGGCAGTTCCCTTCAACTTTTTGAGATATAGTCAATTTTCTGCATCAAGGTATTTTAGTCACCAGCCATGGCTGAAAGCAGTGATGTATTTCGTATGTTGGCTGTTGAGGATAAGTTGGATGGTACCAACTACGCGTTGTGGGCTTATATGATGTGACATGTATTGTTTACAAAAGGTTGTGGAACATTGTGTAGAGTGTTGAAAAATGTTCTATCACACCTGTAACTGTTACAACTTCAGGTACGGAAGCTGATGTAGAAGGTATCGAAGATGATGATATTCTGCATATTCCTCTTCGTGCTATGATTTCTGCTGCACCTACTGCAGAGCAAATTCATTGGGATGGCAGAGATGTTGAGGCACATGCTTTGCTAGGTTTGTTTGTCAAACGTGCCATTATTGCTCTTGCAGAACAGCTAAGGATGCTTGGGATACACTTAGCACATTGTACCAAGCTAGGAATGAGGCTCGTGTTGCTTACCTTCGAAAACAGTTGTAGAGTGAGCACATGAATGAAGATGATTCTATGGATGGTTTTCTAACAAAGATCAAAGACTTGAAGGAACAATTGATGAAGTTATACCAGATAGCTCACTTGTGCAGACTGTTCTGAATTGTCTTCTTGATTCATACCAGAGTTTTGCTTCTACTCTTCGGTTAATGATGAAATGCAATCCAAATGCCTTGTCATTTGAGGAGTTAGTCTTTGTTTTGTTGTAGGAAGATCACTCCAGGCAGAACAGGTGCATTATGTGTGTTGCAGATCAAGCTTTCCTGGCTAGTCAAAACGACGAAGGAAAATGGATCTCTTCAATTAGTAAGCAGAAATCTGCTAATTCTGCAGAATCGAAAAGGGAAGACAAAGATGAAAAGAACTCCGAAAAGCAAAAATTGTTTTGCAAGTACTGCAAAGGAAATGATCATATCATAAAGAACTGACCAAAACTGGCTGCTAAAGAGGCAAAGAAGAAAGAGGCTAGAATGGTTGTTGCAGAAGCCTCTACACCGAAAATAGAGTCTGCTAATCTTGTGCAGGAAGAAGAATGGGCGTTTACTATTGTTTGCAATTTTGACCCATCTTCTCATGAGCAGTGCATGTGTGTAGTAGACTCAGATGTTTGGTACTTTGACAGTGGGACGACCAGACATATTACCTCGCAGCGCAGTTTCTTCTCTTCACTCGAGCTTGCCCCTACAGGGGATATTGTTACATGCGCCAACGACTCCTCTTATCCTATTATGGGAGTTGGTAAGATCATTTTGACTACTACTAATGGTAGTTCTTTCACTTTGTCAGATGCTTTGTTTGTGCCAGGGATCAAGAAAAATATGTTATCATTTTCTGCATTAGCCAAGATTGGCTTGGTTATGAAATTGGTTGAGACAGGTGTACAGTTCATGATCTGTCAAATGGCAACGTGATTATTGCTTCTGGCATTTTATGTCGTGGGCTATATAAGCTCATAGACTACGAAAGATATGTAAATGATTTAGCATATGTAGTACATGATTCTCAGACTATGTCAGATGCGAAGCTTTGGCATGCACACTTTGGTCGTCTGAATTTTGCTAGTTTGCTATGCCTCTAGAACTCTGAAATGGTGTCCTCTTTGCCCAAACTTGAGGCACCAGGAAATCATGTTTGTGAAGGCTCTATTTTGGGCAGAATGCAACGTTCCTCATTTCCAAAAGATGGTTAAGTCTGAGCTACTCAGAAATTGCAGCTTGTACATAGTGATGTTTGTGGTCCTATGCATACACCTACTTTTGGAAATTATCTCTACTTCGTAACTTTCATCGATGATTTTTCCAGGCATGCATGGGTATATCCATTGAAGGCAAAGTGCAAAGTGTTCATGTGCTTCAAACAGTTTTTGGTTTTTATTGAAAATCTATCAGCATGTAAAATGGGCACCCTCCATTCTGATCGAGGGGGGAAATATATGTCTTTTGATTTTAATGCATTTCTGGTTGAACGTGGGATGAAACACCAATGTACAATGCTGTATACACCTCAATAGAATGGATTTGCTGAACAAAGAAGAGGTCACTCATGGAGATGGTGATGTGTATGGTCAAGGGTCAGGCTTTACCACATAGTTTCTGGCTTGAGGCTGTCATGTGTGTAGTATATATACTTAACAGGTGTCCCACTGAAGCATTGCAATCTATCACTCCATATGAGGCTTGACATGATCACAAGCCATCTGTTTCTCATCTGCGTGTTTTTGGTTGTTTGGCACATACATTAGTGCCTGAACAACATCGCAGAGAATTGGATGATAAAGTAGTAACATGTATTTTTATTGGGTATAGTTCTGAAAGTAAAGGCTATCGTCTGTATCAACCACATACTAAACGCATTCTGGTTAGCCGTGATGTTGTTTTTGTGGAAGATGCTATTGAGCCATTGCTTTCATGTACTAAGGAGACGTCTGTTAGCTCCAAAGACATGTATGATACTTTGCTACCTCTTTTTACAGGTGGACAATCAAGTGTTGGTCCTAAGGAGGCAACTTCTCAGCCTTTGCAGGTTTCATATGATGATGCAGATCATCCCATTTCTGATGGAGATCTACATGATGCAATTGTTGATGAGAGAACTGATATTGAGGAGGCAAAAACTATGCCAAAATGGTTGGTGCAGACTTTGCGTGACAACAAATTGGATGCACCTCTGTCATATCGTACTTGTTCAGGCTCTCATAGTGCCTCTTTTGCATCAGATTGCTATGCTATGGCTGCATCTAATCTCTGTGATGAGAATGAGGTTGTTTCATTTGATGAAGCACAAAATTCAGAAAATTGGTTGGCTGCTATGCAATCTTAATATGATGCTATAATGAAGAATGATACTTTGTCTTTATGTGACTTGCGTCTTGGCAACAAGGCCATTGGTACTAAGTGGGTATATAAGCTGAAGCATAAGCCTGATGGTACAGTTGACAGGTATAAGGCTAGGCTTGTTGCAAAGGGTTATGCATAGGAAAAGGCATTGATTTTGATGAAACTTTTGCTCCTACTTTCCGTATGACTATTGTTCGTAGGATATGTGCACTTGCAACTCATCATGGTTGGAATGTACATCAGTTGGATATCAAAATAGCGTTTCTGAATGGTGACTTACATGAAGAAGTGTATGTTTTTCAGCCCTGCTTTGTGCTGAAAGGGCATGAGAACCAGGTGTGCATGTTATAGAAGGAATTATATGGTTTAAAGCAAGCACCACGTGCTTGGTATGAAAAGATACATGCCTATCTGATTGCACATGTTTTTGAGAACAATCCAATTGAAAGCACCTTATATGTTAAGTGTGCTAATGATGTACTTCTAATCATTGTGGTTTATGTTGATGACATGCTTCTCACTGGTCCTCATGAGAGGCATATTGTTGATTTTAAGGCTGATTTACATGCCTCATTTGAGATGTTTGATTTGGGGCATTTGCATCACTATTTGGGCATTCAATTTATGCATGTTGATGGTGGAATGGCTTTGTGTCAAATGAAATATATTGACACATTATTGCAACGTTTTGGCCTTAAAGACTGTAAACCTATTGCCACTCCTATGGAAACAGGTTTATGACTAAGTGTTAATGATGCTGGAGATGCATTTGATGCTGTTCTGTATGAGCAGGCTGTTGGATGCTTAATTTACTTATGCATTACTCGGTCAGATATTGAGTTTGTTGTCTCACATATGAGCTGGTTTATGCATTGCCCAAGTGTCAAGCATTGGCAGGCAGTTAAGCGCATTTTTCGCTACATGAGTGGTACCCAGCTACTTGGTTTGTTTTAAATCAAGGGGGGATCACTACCGCCAGATTTGCATGCTTTTTTTGACTCTGATTGGGCTGGTTGCTATGTCACTTGTGTGTCCGCTAGTTGCTTTCGCTTCATGCTTGGTAGCTCATGTATATCTTGGTTGTGCAAGAAGCAACCTACTATGGCCACTTCCAGTTTTGAGGCTGAGTATAGGGCAACTTTCATAGCGATTGTTGAGTGTATGTGGCTCAGACGCCTTACGACTGATTTGGGTGTTGGTTAATCTTCTACCACCACCATCTTCACTGACAGTCAGAGCGCATTGGCACTTGCGAGGAAGCACATCGAGGTGCATTATCATTATGTCAGGGAGGGGTTCTCTGTTGGGGAGATCATCTTGGCATATGTGCCGATGCAAGAGAACATTGCAGACTTTTTCACAAAGGCTCTGCCTCAGGAGAATTTTGAAGCTTTCCGCAAAGCTTTGGGCTTACTTCCTTTTGTGGAGTGATTTCCACATAGCTTGGCACTTCCTTATACGTGAGTGCTAACTACTTGTTCACCGCATCATTCCTAGGGGGGATTTGTTGATATATTTAGGTAGTGATGTGTGTGAACACTCTAGGACCGTCAGGGCGCTTTTTTCCCTCTTTAGGAGGTTTTTTCCCCTGGCTTGTATATACGCCTATTTCCCTGATGGGCTACTCATCTTTGTACATTCTGTAGTAATACATTTAGTATTGTGTGGTGTGCTCTAAGCTTCTTCTTCTTCCTTGTGCTGTTTGCGTGCTTCCGCAGACGTCTAACAGATAGGAGATGTATGTCAATTGTTCATAGGTGCCCGATAAGCCTAGTTGGCTTCTTTTGATTAAGTGGTTATATAGAGTGGAGTCAATGATTCACTATGCAAGTTTACATGTCAGTACTTATAATTTATTGAGTTTTTTGACACTAGTCATATGCTCATTTTGCAGAGGAGACTTTGGCAAAAATTTTCCACATTTCTATTTTTTCAACTATAGAGTGGTTGATTTTACTCCTTGGCACACTTATTAGTGTGAGAAAATGCATTCTCAGACAATCCTTTTGGTTCATCGTTTTTGTTAATCCATTTTTTGGGAGACTATTAAAATTTTCTCAGAATTTTGCATTTGGTCATCCTTTTTTGAGTCGTAGCGGTGTTTAGACTATTCTAGCTCCATTTTCATTATTTTCTCTATCATCATGGCATCAAAAATCTCAAGCACATCTGGTGGATCTGGTTCTAGTGCTTGTATTGCTAGGAGGAGCTATAACTTGTAGGGAAAAGACTATTTTGAGACTGAAAATTTGATGGCACAAACTTTGATCTATGGAAGAATGAGATAAAAGATGACTTGATTCAAAGGAGACAGTGGAAGCCAATAAATGGAATCTCCAAGAAGCCTAGCGATATGGATGATGATGATTGGGATGAGCTGGATGAAATGGTTAGGTCTACCATTTGATTGCCCGTGCAAGATAATGTTTACTTTATTATATTGGACTCTGAAAGTGTAGAGGAGCTTTGGAAGAAGTTATGCAATATATATGAAAAAGAAACGACATCAAATAAAGTGTATCTGATGAGAAAGTTATATGACCTTTGCATGAAGGACACGTATAGTGTTGTTGCTCATATAAATGAATTTGATGTTATATTCTCTCAATTACATGCTCAAAAAAATGGAGATGGATAATGAAATAACTTGTTGTCAGTTTCAGCATTAGCCAGGGTCGGCTTATTGATGACGGATGTACACTTCATGATCTGTCAAATGGTGATGTTATTATTACCTTTGAAATTTTATGTAGTGGGAGATCATAGACTATGAAAAATTCGTGAATGATTCAACATGTGTAGTTTAAGATTCTCAAGCTATGTTAGATGCAAAACTTTGGCATGCATGCCTGCAAATAAAGTGTATCTGATGAGAAAGTTATATGACCTTTGCATGAAGGACACGTATAGTGTTGTTGCTCATATAAATGAATTTAATGTTATATTCTCTCAATTACAGGCTCAAAAAATGGAGATGGATAATGAAATAACTTGTTGTCAGTTTTAGCATTAGCCAGGGTCGGCTTATTGATGACAGATGTACACTTCATGATCTGTCAAATGGTGATGTTATCATTACCTTTGAAATTTTATGTAGTGGGAGATCATAGACTATGAAAAATTTGTGAATGATTCAACATGTGTAGTTTAAGATTCTCAAGCTATGTTAGATGCAAAACTTTGGCATGCATGCCTGCAAAAATGTGAAATGGTGTCCTCTCTACCCAAACTTCAAGTAGTTGATAAACATGTCTGTGAAGGGTGTATTTTGGGAAAAATGGAGTGTTCCTCCTTCCCAAAAGAGGGTTCAATACGAGCTACTAAGAAATTGTAGCTTGTTCATAGTGATGTCTATGGTCCTATGCAGACACTTTGTGAACTACCTTTACTTCATGAATTTAATTGATGAATTTTCTAGGCATGCATAGGTGTATCCATTGAAGGCAAAGTCCCAAGTTTTCATGTGCTTCAAACAGTTTTTGGTTTTGGTTGAAAATCTATTTGCATGTAAAATAGGCACCCTCCACTCTAATCAAGGGGCAGAATACATGTCTTCTAATTTTAATGCATTTATGACTGAATGTGGGATAAAACACCAGTCTACAGTGCCTTATACACCTCAACAAAGCAAGCCAGGGCTTGACTCCATTGAAGAAGGCATGTATGTTTATTTTGGGTCTTGACTCAAAATTAAACATGGTAAGGCATACTCTAAGGGTTTCCAAAATTTTAGCAAGCATTTGACATGGATTGGGGAGATCCGCTGGAGTAGGGATATCCCCTGCCTCCTACTACCAAAAAGCTATTCTCATGTGCAATTGCAGGCCCAATCTCTATGCCCTTATGCATGGTAGAGCCATGTTCAATAGCATGTGAGTCCATTGTAGAGTCATGCTCCTGTTTGTCCTCATTGGATTCATCCATGGGAACTTCTATTTCATAATGGTGTTCCTCTAAGGGAGGTTCCACCTATTCTATTTATGGATCAGATTCTGTTTGTGGGTCAATCGATTGTGCTTCTTATGTAGCCTTTGATCATGTTAACTCTTCTTCCCCATGTATAGAAGAAAATATATTCACCTTGGTTCCAAAGCTTCGATGTATGGTTCTGGAACCAATGCGTAGTGCTTATTTTAACCAAATTCAGGTAAAGGTGGGGGTATGAAAACTATCTTTCTTAAAGAGTTAGCAATATCCATTTCTCAGTTCTAAAAAATGATGACATATATACTTGAGCAATCATGAAGAATAATATTTTTTTGGGTTTTAAATAGCAGAACGTATTCATCATATTCAAGCTTTTTTTTTTTGCTTGTTGGTCCACACAAAATTTATTACTATTAAGCATGAATCCAACAACATGTGGGTTTTCACTTAGTGATTGTCTAAAGATAAATCAATATAAACCCAAGTCAACTAGGCACCCTTATCTTCATGATAAACAATGCATATTGCATTATTAAGCATAGATCATGAGACATACCAAAATTCATTTATGAATCTTCCTTGGTTTCTTGAGAGGGCATGTTCGAATGGATTTGTGCCGTGTTCTATCTTTATTTTACATTCAGAAAGGATGCGTGCTTGATGATTATCCTGATTGCAATGTTCCAAGTATAGCCTTAATGGTTCATCCAATTTCTTTTTCAATTCCTCTTATTCTCCTCTAAATGTTTCTTCTACTGACACTTGTATAGCAATATCTTTGTCTAGTTGGGCATGACATTGTTCTAACTAGGCTTTTAATGTGGTCACTTCCTCATTATGATTATTAATCAAGCCAATTCGTTGATTCAATAGGATCAAAATCATCAGCTCTTTATTTCTTTTCCTTAGTGACTTTGATTCTTCCATATTTCTACCAATCCAAGAGCAGTGCTTTGTACCATTTTACCTCCAAAGTGGTGCACTTTTTCTTTCATTCTACATTTTCAGTAAGCACTTTATTGTACTTGAAGGTCAAATTCTTTTGTTTATTTATTAGAGTAGTATTATGAGACATTAATGAATGAATGTTTTTTTCCATCTCTTTCTCCATTTTTTTCTATTGATTCTTCAAGTGTAAAATTTCTTTGGATAGCTCTACATTTGTTCTTTTAAGCTTCTATATATCTCCATCATTTCCATTTGAGTATCCTTTGCTCCTTGCATTCATCATGCACACTACTCGATTCAATTGATTTGCATCAACATTTAACCATGTAGAAATGCGAAGTAATGTTGATTCATTGTTGCTAGCTTGATTTCATCTTAGCATGTGTAAACGTTTGTTGAAGGGTTTTCTAAATTTCAATAACATTTTTGGTTGTGAAACAACATGACACTAGAAGTTAGTTGAGTAATTTTTGAAACATATACTCCTTGAAATTTAATCTTTGTAACTTTTGAGGGTATGGCCACTTGTGTTTCACTTCTTTCTAAGATCACTTGAATTGGTAATGGAGTTTCACACTATCTTTTTATGACTCTTCAAATTATGTATTGTTTAGTGTCAAATTAATAGATACTATTTTCTTTGTAGAGCACTGATTGAAATGGATGATGAAATCGACACATGTTCTGGTAGATTTTATTGGAGATTCTTCCATTGCTTCCACTTGCTCTTTAGCTTCTTGATGTAATGATTCTCATTGTTGTTCTTCAAGAATATCTCACACTTGATTTAACTCTTGTCACCTACCATCATCATTAGGATCATGTTTTAACTCTATATTGGTTGGATAATTTTCACCTTCTTCATCTTCAATTCCACATTAAGATTTGGATTCATTCTCAATGACAAGTTCTTTGTATCTTACTAGCCTTCTTACTTTCTTTTCAACTTGTCATCTCTAGCTCATTATGGTAGATTGTTTAGAGTGATGTCCATGCATCATAAGGCTTAATCGACCTTCATGTTACATATTGGGTATCTTGTAAATCTACTTCTAACTCTTGCCACATGGTAGGTGGGGTTTGAGCTAATGTAGATGTAGGAAATGGATGCAACCTTTTATCCATTGGAGCTTGTACTCATTCCTCATACTTTTGGGCTCTTTTTACCCCTCACATTTGTGGTGTAGCACTTGCCTCTATTGTGGATGTGCTACCTTGTTTCTTTTGTTTAGGTATTTGCACTCCTTTGATGTGTTGGACCACCTATGTGGTTGCTAGAGTTAGTGATAATTTCCTTCTTAATGTTAAATCATATAGCTCAAAATGGTTAGAGCAGATAAGCTCTTCCATTAAGTCAACATCCTCACATGCTAAGAAAGTATGTCTCATTGAGACATTATCCAAATGAAGTGGTAGAGTTACTTCCCCTATGTAGCTCAAGCATAAGCACCACCTCCTTTATTTATCAATCCGTGGAAGAGATAGGAGTGATATGAAGACAACACAAGAAGTAGTGAGAGTGAAGGTGAGAAGCATGGAGATGCATAGACAAGTACACACACACATGGATGAGACAAGCAAGACACAATGGAAGATAGAGATTATACTCTATAATAACACTATTACAAGCTCAAAGCTCTAATTTCTCCTCAATTCATACAAGCTAACCCAAAAAATGAGCTCTCTAGCTCTTTTTATAGATTCTAGACTAGTTTTGACCAATTTCACATCTAGTGACTGACATAGTTAAAAAATAGGTTCTAAGGGACATTCGGATGTTTAAACGAGAGCCAAAAATAACCAAAATTGGTATGCTTGTTCTAGCTAAGCTCCTCAAACTCGAGGATTCCTTTGCTTGCACAAAATGGAGCTACTAATTGCAAAAGTGAGTGTTTTATAATGCATATGTTACAAAAGTGATAAAAATCACTGTTTGGACTTTTGGAAAAGTAATGAAGTATATTTCTTTGAAAAAAATGATTGCCTGGCTCCCCACGACTCTTTATAGTCCGCCTCTACATGCTTCCTCTAGGTCTATGCCTTTGGTTGCTTCCAACACCCCCTCCCTCTTACATCTATCGTCCTCGATAGATCCTTGTTGTGGGGTCTGCATGATGTAGTTGTGCAAGAGGTCTTGTGCGAGGGTGTGCTCTGCAATGCAAATTCCTTGTGTGAGATCAACTTTGAGTTTTTCCCAGTCTATGGCCAGTAGTGTGTTGAATATATAAGTTGTTGCAAGCAAATAATTGAAGTAAATGCATAGGACGGCTGATAGAACCTTTAGAATGGTACTCCCAAAAGCCCTTCATGAACATCTCTTCAAATGTTATCTTATAACATGCAAGTACATACTTTATACAGTAGTGCCATGCATAGCATACCCATGGTGAAGGCATAGTGCTCATGTCGTAGGCGAGGTCTTGGTTTCCATGCTCAAAGCCCGGGGTATTGACATGTGGTGCCTTGACTCATTGAAAGATCTTGAAAACCGTTTGCATCATATTGAAGATCTTAATAGTCATATATGCGACAACGTCGTCCATGTGGTGTAAGCAGGGGAGCCACTAGTGGATGGTTTCCATCATATATCCAATGGCTGGGGGGGCACGTGGTGACACTAGATAGGGGTAGTTTATCCAGTCTTGGCATTGCTTGTTATTTTGAACCTTGATGGCAAATGCCTTCCAGGAGCGGCATCGTGGCATAGGACCCCAACACGGATTGTACTTTAGGTGCAATGCTGCTTTTGTCTAGGTGTGCATCATCTCTAGGTATTCTTCTAACAGCTCCTTGCACCAATTTGGTTGAAATATCTTTCCTTTCTTTGCTTTAGGAGGCAAGTCTTCGAGCTCAAATTGTGTAGCGTGAGTTGTTTTCTTCCCCGTTTCTTTTTCAATAGCTAATTGATACTCTGCCATGTATAGAAAGTATGGTTTGTACTAAAGCTCATTAATGGAGATGTACCTTTGAGAGGCTAGTTGAGCAAAATAGGGTGATTGTAAAATGCATTCCTCGATCATGGCCATGGACTGTAGCTATGCTTCGACACCTGCAGAGTGAGTCTTACCAAGTTCTTCCACTGATTTGAGCCATGCGGGAATCCAAAATTCAAATATGTCTTGGCCTTCGACCGTGACACGTCCGCCTGGGATAGGTTGTGGTTCATATGCCTCTTCGTATGTGTCCTCCATGGGTATAGAAATTGATTCTTCTTTAGCAAGGATTTATGGTAGCGAATCTGGCCCCACAGACTCTGATTGAGCGGAAATCTGTGCTTGAAGATCAAGGACACGTGCCTGTAAAGTAGTGAGTTCATCTAGTATTTTTGGGGGGTGACTTCAAGAACTAGTTGGTGCTGTGTAGGTTCCTTCAATAGTAAGGCTTTGTGATTTGCATGTAGCTTCTGATATTCTTCATTGATTTTGTCATAGTCCTTGAGTAATCACGCATGATCTTCCAATAACAATCGCATTGTTTCAGAGGGGACTGCCTTGAATTGGCTAGGACTTTATGTTTCATCTGGTCGATCCATTGCAGCTTCAAAGTTCTCGCGATTCTGCTCTTGTAGCATTTGGTTCTCTTCTTTTGCGGCTGCGAGATGTCTTTGAATAGTCCCATATTGCGTGTGAGCATGGTGTTCCATACTGTTTGAGCATGTAAAAGATTTTATAACTCAGTGAGGGCTTCTTTAGTCTTCTGTTCTGATTCTAACTCTAACGAGTGGTAAGCCTCACATAATTCTTGATTGCGTGCATTCAGGGAAGCATTCTCAATGGTCAAAGAATTTAAGTGTGCCTCCAACTGTATAGTAGTCTATTGCAATGTATGGTAATTTCTTCCGAGAGATGAAAATTCTTCTCTAACTTGGGTCATATAAGCAAACATATGATGGAATGCAATGTCAATGGTGGGTGATAATAACAATGGAGCAGTGTGTGAGGATGATGTTAGTGTGGGTGTAGATGCAAGGGGAAAGGGAAAGGGGAATGGGAGGGTGGATGTAGTGGTGACCGAAGAAAATTGTGGTGTGCCGAGATGTGGTGGTGAAATGGTGTGTGTGAATGGTGGTGCTATAGGTGGTGAAATGACCACGTCGCTCGATGTGGCATCTAGTGCACTAACTGTGAAGAGTGGTGTGATGGTGGGTGCATGAGCAGGTGTGAAAATAGGATTTACAAAGGAGGAGTATATGACATGTTGGGTGTCACGGATGGTTTGAAGTAGAGGAGACAGTAAAAGTGATATGGTAGGATGGGGAGGTGACACTGGGGAGAAGGTCATGGGGGACGGAAATGGAAACATAGGCCTCGGAGGAAGAGGAAAGGATGGGCTGGGGTTGAGGAATGGATTAATCGGTGTGGGGAGCATTAGGGTTGATGTAATAGGGGTAAAGGTTTCGGGTATTGCTTGGGTGATTAGAGATGCGATGGCTTCTGCTGCGGCACTTACTATGAATGAGGATACATGAGGTGAGCGAGGGTGGATAGGGGAAGTTGAATGTATAGATGAAGGGGGAGTTCCGGTGGGAGGGGAGATGATTTCTATGGGGGTGGCCTTTATGGAGGTTGCTGGTCAGGGTGGAGAGTCGATGATGACTGTAGCTTCTCCTATGTGTGATTCGGGTGGGGGTTTTGGGATTAATCGTGCTTCATCCGGATGTCTAGAGGACTGGCCTTCTTTGGACACACAGATGTACTGACAAGGTGTGGACATTAGATAGATTCTTTGAGGGTCAAATTATGGTAAGGGTTTTCTCTTCAAAAGATGGAGTGCTAATCTGAATGTTTGTTGTTCATGAGTTTTGTCAAAACATTACAAAGAATCTTGTTAGTACTTTCTACTTGACCATTGGCCTGAGGATGATATGGTGCGGATTTCTTGCGAATCACCATAAAACCCTATAACAAATATTCAATGACTTGGTTTAGAAAGTGATTACTCAATCGCTCACTAGTTCTATAGGTAATCCATCTCTCGTAAAGACATTTTCAAATAAGAATTTTGCCATCGTGTGTGCATCATTCTTTTTTATGGCGTTGGCCTCTACCCATTTGGTAAGATATTCTATCGTTACTATGATGTATTCTGCATGAGTACCTTTTGTAGGGAACTTAATGGGTCCTACAAAGTCTATACCCCACTTAGAGAATGCATGTCCTCCCATCATGGGTTTCAATGGCATTTCATCTCTCCGAGTAGGAAACTGTGTTCTCTGGCACACATGGCATCTCTTAACATAGGTATGTGCATCCATGTGAAGAGTGGTCCACCATAATCTTGCAAATAGTATGGCTGTGATTATCTTGTTAGGGCCAAAATGACGTCCTGCGTCACCTTGGTGTGTAGTCTATAATAATACACTCAAATAATCACTTTCATGAACACATTGTCTTAGGTATTCGTCTCTTCCTCATTTGTTTAGGTTATCACCAATAAGTGAGTAGTCTTGAGCTTCCTACTCTAGACTTCATTGTCGTGCTAAAGTCATTCCTTGGGGGAATGTTTTCGTCCCCAAGTATGTCAACATCGGTTCACTCCATTTTGGTGCGAGAGACACACTATACAAAGTGGCATTTTCCACTAGGGGTCTTTCACAACGGACAGAACATTCTTTACATAGCCAATAAACATATGCTTCCATAGTAGGACAATATACTCTTAATCTATGCAGAGTCTGTAATGTACTATGTTTTGAATGATGTTGCTTTAATGCACCTACATGTGCTAATTGCAACCAATTCTTGTGTTCCAATTCATCTATAAGGTCCTAATGCTCAAGAGAAAGCTGATTATACAAGCCTTTATTATGCTCAAATGCCTCAAAATTCTTCCGCTTGGATTAACTAGAGGCCACAATTATCTCCCTATTGATACTTCCTTTGTCTATGCACTAGCTCATGTGCTTTTCGGCAAACACACCAAAATGTTCAGTCCTAAAGCCAAGGGAAAAGATGCACATGGAGGCTATTGGTTTGCCAATACTTGCTCTTCCTCTATCTATCCTTCGTTCCTCTTTCTCTCACTCGCTCCCTTTCATTCTCACACGCGGTTGCACACACTTACCCTTTTTGCTCTCTCTCTCACTCTCTAAAACATACTCACACTCCTGTACACTCGTAACTCCCTTTTTCTCACTCACCCACACATATGCTCACACTTAAAGAAACATACCCATGCACTTTTGGGCCTTCTTCTTCTTCCACACACCTCGTAATCTCAAGCACCTTTCACACTCACGTTCACATAAGCACTCAGACACACACACTCTTACTCTCGCACACACATACATTTCCCCATATACACTCATCTGATTTCTATCCTTTTTCCGTCCTACTTCCTTCCTGTATTATTGGAGAGAAGCAAATGATAGCTCTATTACTTACCTACCACCCTTTTTCAAGTCAAGTCTGCTACCTATGGTGTAGCATTCATGAGAGAAGAGTTCAACACAAACCTCGATCGTTCCAATGCAATTCCAAGGCAATCAATCCTCTTTTCTAGTTGGCGAATGTTCCATGAGCTTAGTGGTTGCTCTCATGGAATGCATTCAAAGGTGCAGTATCACTTAATATAATTCGAACAACCATTTTAAAACAAGAACAATTCAGTCCTTCCCCCAACAGCTGTAGCACATGTTTTCCATTTGATTTGGAATATACATATATCTCATATGTTAAAAGTTTCTTCGCACTTGGGAACTCGAGCTATTGCAACTTTTCTCAGCTTCATGAAATTTCCATCAAATCTTGATTTTGGGATTTCCTATTCGTGTTTCCGTTTACTCTTGCGATCTCCGTCGACGACATGACTCCACTCATGTCAACTTCCACATACAAGAGGATAACCACCTGTCCGATTCATTCATTGTGAACTTTACGTCACCCACCTCTTTTGAGCCACACGTGCTCGCATAGCCTCTTTTTCCCGTATTCTACGCATCTAGGAACAAAGTCCAATGGACTTGATGCAGGAGGGCAAAACTTTGCAATGTGCCCAACTTTCTCGCAACACCAACAGCCAATATAATTCGAGATTGGACCAACCGGGCAACATTCATATGCACGGCTTCACATTGAGCATCCAAACCCGCTTCGACTTCTAGCCCATTCGGAGTTCATCATCCTGGGGCCAACCTTTTGAAAGTCCCTAACTTACATTCTTTGTGCCAACACTTTACCAAGACCAAAGCAACCAATCCGGGGCCGACTGGCTGTGCCACACAAATGGGGCACCAAGCAAACTCATAGCAATCTCTATGAGATATGCTAGGTCAATCCCCAATAGGACTGCCAAAATGTTAGGTCCTAATGCTCAAGAGAAGGTTGATTATACAAGCCTTTATTCTGCTCAAATGCCTTAGAATCAGTCCACTTGGATTACCTAGAGGCCATAATTATCTCCTGATTGATAGTTCCTTTGTCTGTGCACTAGCTCATGTGCTTCCCAACAAACGCACCAAAATGTTCAGTCCTAAACCCAGGGGAAAAGATGCACACGGAGGCTATTGGTTTGCCAAATTACTTGAAATCGACTTATCGGCCTTCTTTTAATCCTCAATAATGCGTAAAGGACACTCTCTTTCTGCTCATACTTCTTGTCTCGTGCTCTTCCTCTATCTATCCTTTGGTCCTCTTTCTCTCACCTGCTCCCTTTCATTCTCACACGTGGTTGCACACACTTACCCTTTTTGCTGTCTCTCTCTCACTCTCTAACACATACTCACACTCTCGTACACTCTTAACCCCCTTTTTCTCACTCACCCACACATATGCTCACATCTAAAGAAACATACCCATGCACTTTTGGGCCTTCTTCTTCTTCCACACACCTCATAATCTCAAGCACCTTTCACACTCACGTTCACATAGCACTCAGGCACACACACTCTTACTCTCGCACACACATACATTTCCCCATACACACTCATCCGATTTCTATCTTTTTTCCGTCCTACTTCCTTCCTGTATTATTGGAGAGAAGCAAATGCTAGCTCTTTTACTTAGCTACCACCCTTTTTCAAGTCAAGTCTAAGTCTACTACCTATGGTGTAGCGTTCATGAGAGAATAGTGCAACACAAACCTCGATCGTTCCAATGCGATTCCAAGGCAATCAGTCCTCTTTTCTAGTTGGCAAATGTTCCATGAGCTTAGTGGTCGCTCTCATGGAATGCATTTAAAGGGATAAGCTACATTATCACTTAATATAATTTGAACGATCGTTTTAAAACAAGAACAAACTATTTCTCCCTCCAACGGCTGTAGCGCATGTTTTCCATATAATTTTGAATATACATATATCTCATATGTTAAAAGTTTCTTTGCACTTGGGGACTCGAGCTATTGCAACTTTTCTTAACTTTTCTTTTCTCTTTCTTTTTTTTTATCTGTTCACTTTAAAACTAACTGTTCTAATTAATTATCACTTTATAATTAAATCCTATCTCTATCCATCGCAGCCACCGCAGCTTATCAGTCGATCGCGTGCAATCCCTAAGTCGGTCGCGATGGCTACTTTCTCTGGCATGATTGACACGGGCTCCTGCGTTGGACGCCACCCGCAGGATCGGCGATGGAGCCTTTGTCAGTCGTGACTTGCCCCCCACCTCGTGACGAGCCTAAAGACCTTGCGACTCCGCCATCTCCGCAGTCAATAGCGATGGATACAATGAGTCAATCCCGATGGATATAATCAGTCAATCGCGATAGATGCCGTGGTGTCGTCTTCACTCCTGGCTGTCTCGATATATTAGCGGGAGCAGGTGTCGGAGTTGAGCAGGCGACATGAATTGCAGGCGACTTGTGCTAGTTTTGGTTCTTACTCTCTAGCCGACTAACCTGCTTGGATCGCCATGTTCTGTACGTTGCCATTGTTCTGGAGTGGATTCATTTGATGCGCAGAAGGCGACATTAAACTCTGTGATGACGACACAGCTGTGAGAGTTAGCATTGGGAAGGTGTTAAAGCTTATGTCTGCAGTCCATCTCCAACAGTCTTTCGCGACTGACAATCTCCGTTCCAAAAAAAAAAAAAGAGAAAAAAAAGATGGTTGCTACTAGAGATCTTACAGAGTAGACTTAGCCCTTTGCTTGCTCGTGGTCCTCTCTTTCTCTCTAATGTCGACTTTTATTCTCTCGCTAGTCTTGAGCAACGTGGCCCCACCAGAGCCCCAATGCCCCCTTAGGATGGATTCTGTCTCATCAAACGTCGACCCTCCGGTGGTATCTTTGTGTAAAGAATCTGTTGTGGCAAAACAATAAGGAGTGGTTCCCACTGTGGCCTAATTGTGTGCAAATGTCGATTCCTGCCGGCAAATCACCTGCTTCTAGTGTTTGAGAATGAAGAGATGGCCTTCCAAGCCCTGCAAGCCGGCTCCTGGCAAGTGGGCCGGTCCACCCTTTGCCTATTTAAGTGGACCCCAGACTTTGTTCCGAACAGATCAAAGCCTCTTCGCTACCTGCTTTGGGTGGAGTTTCCCAATCTGCCGTACTTTCTGTATGGATTTCTTCGAGAAATCATTTCATCGATCGGTCGCCCGATGGCCTCAAGAGGGAATGTAGGGGGGTTAATCTACGATGGTTCTCAACATTCTTTCAATGCAAGATGGCACCCACAGATCTGCGTTGAAACAGACCTGAATCAGGTCCTTCCCTCGAAAATCTCTATAAATTATTGAGATGGTAAGACTTGGACACAGGAGGTCACTTACAAGAATTTGCCAAACACGTGCTTCCATTGCGGGCATCAAGGTCATAGGATCAAAGATTGCCCCTTGAAGAAAAGTACCAATAAAAACAAGCTTAAACGAGATGGGACCCCGGATCCTTTCCCTCAAGTTGACACTCGGGGCCCCCTCCGATGGAGGAAGAAGAGGGGACTTGCGTTGCTGAGACAGATTCAGAAGGATTCACTGAAGTAAGAACAGGAGGAAAGTTATCCCTCGAAGATCAACAACAAGGAACACTATGACAATTGCTCCTTCGAATAACATGTACTGTAACCTAGAAAAGGAGATTAATGAGGTCGACTTCCCAGGGGACAACCATTATGAAGAAGACCCCACTAATAATACCCATGGGTGCTCTACCAGCAAAGAAGACAACCAAGAAGGTTACACCACGAGTAAAGAGGAAGGCTTCACTACTAGCAATGAAGACAACCCAGATAGTGAAAGCTCCTTCCTTGGTCCTACCCTTCCGGTATGCATTCCAAGATTACCGCAACAAAAGTCAAAGCTTAAAGGAAAATAACCATCGAGCATGCCATGGAAGAGCCCCCTCAAGAGTAGGATCCTAAGTCAAGAAGCTGGGAGGAAGAAAGAAGATCACAAGAAGAAAAAAGATCGGGTCCCTCCCCTCAAAGAGGGCAACCATCAACAATGAAATTCACATCACTAAACGTCAAGGGTTTGTCGGACCCGTCAAGAGCGGCGATTCTTGGCCAGTGGTTCAAAGACAAGTGCCTCAACCCTAACTTTATCTGCTTATAAGAGGTTAAAATCGACGGAGAGGATCTCCAGAAACGGCTTAAATGCATTTCTCCAAACCACCTTTGGTTCTCCACTTCTCACCCTAGGGGGGCGGGGGGTGCTGCGATCGGTATTAGTCACTCCTTGTCTGGCAGTGTGATCTCGACTTTTGAAGGTCGAAATCATCGTTGGATTGCTACCTCTATTGGGTTCCCTTTTCAATTCTTTGTGGTCTCAATTTATGCCCCTAATGGAGAAGCGGATAGAATTGATACTTGGGCTTCTCTCGAATCCCTCTCACATAATGTTTTGATTTGTGGGGACTTCAACATGGTCGAGTTTCCCGAGGACCGATGGAATAACAAGGGAAAAATTATTGACGGCCAGGAGAAAGAGATATGGGATAAAATCAAGCTCCATCTCGACCTCGTCGAGGTGAAAGACATGAAGGGGTTCTCCTGGTCAAATCTCCAATTGGGGGAATTTTTTAGGAAAGCAAGACTTGATAGATGTTACATCGATCAAAACACGATCCTCTAGTGGGGTATTCCTTCCATTTCCCAACACATGGACCTGACTATCTCGGACCACTACCCGATTACTGTGTCTTTCAAACCGATTCCCATGCTCCAGAAAGCCCCTTGGTTTCATGCTTGTCAGACATCGTTTTTCCTCCCCTCTGTCCACCAAGAAATTTCTGCTGTGTGGGCAGAAGCCTTTGCCTACTGTAATGAATTGGTTAAGTGTTGGAGAAGCGTGGTGGAAAGAACTCAAAAATTCTGATCAGGACTCAAAAGGCTATAAGAGATATCCGAAAAAAAGAAGAGAAACGGTGTACCGGAGGTTCTCACGGCTTGAAGAAGAGGTGAACAAAGGTAACTTACAATGCCAACAAGGTCTTTTGAAAATCAGGGGAAGACTAAGATTAGAAGAGGAGGTTCAAAGGAAAAATCTTCAAATATTCTTCAAAGATTGGTGGGCGGGGTAGGCCGACAAACAATCGAAAGAGATGTGTAACATCCTCAAAATGAAACAAGCTAGGGAATCCATCCCCTTATTGGTCGATAACAATGGAACCGAATGTAGCATGGAAGTCGAGAATAGATCTGTCATCGTCGAGCACATTACCCATCTTCTTGGGGTCTCGGCTCCCCTTTCCCCGCACAGGCGTGACTCCATGGCAACCATCTCAAGGGTTTCTCAATCTAGAATCCCACAGAACATGATTTCTCTGTTGGATGCTAACATTTGCAAGAATGAAATTATCGAGGTTATTGATGCTCTTCCCAACGGGAAAAGTCCAGGTCCTGATGGTCTCACCAATGAGTTTTTCAAGTCCTTCAAACATGCAGTGGCCACCCCACTGCATATGGTGTGGCAAGAGGCTCTCTCCTTTGGTGCCCTCCCTGAGTGTCTTAATAATGGCATCATCAAGTTAATCCACAAAAGGGGAGATAAGAACAAAATTGAAAACTGGCGACCGATTACCATGCTCCAAACAGGATACAAGATAATTGCAAAAGTTATCGCTAATAGAATCTCGTGTCATTTAAAGTCATGGGTTTGTGAGGACCAGAAAGGTTTTATCAAAGGTAGATCTATACTTGAAGAAATTGTTGATATTTGGGAAGGCCTTGTGTTTGTTGAGAAGACTGCTTAAGATCTGGTATTCATTAAGATCGACTTCGACAAAGCGTATGATAGATTGGAATGGGACTTTATTCTTCAATCATTGAAAGACCTTGGATGCAGCCAAAAGTTCATGAAGATGGTTTCCACTCTTCTTGGAAACGCTTCAACTAGAGTAAATATCAATGGTAAGCTCTCTGAGCCCATTCGTTTAAAAAGATCAATTAGGCAAGGGTGCCCTCTGGCTCCATTACTTTTCGCTATCGCCTCGAATGGACTCAGTCGCCTATTAAAGCATCACATGGACGCTTGCAATCTCAAGGGTCTCTCCCAACCTCTAAGTCACGGCCAAATGATTGCGAGACTGTTTGCCGATGACATGAATGCCTTTGTGCATAATGACATAAACAACATTGAGGTGTTTCGGTGGTGCCTCGACACCTTTTGTGTGGCGTCAGGTTCGAAAATCAACCATGCTAAAACTGCTTTTAGAGCAATCAGTAGATCTACACCCCAATTTTTGTTAGATCAGGGGTGTCAAGTTATCCCTAGAGGTCAAGTCTTCCGTCTCCTTGGCATTCCGATGGGATTCGGCATCTCAATGGACCAACGATGGAACTGGGTGCTATCCAGGCTGGATAGCAAACTAAATCGTTGGAAAGGTATGCAAGTCAACTTGGCAGGGCGTGCTATGGTTGTTAACACATTTATGCTGTCTACAACTATTTACTTTATCTCATGTTGGAGACCTAAGGAGAAAGACTTGGCCAAAGTGGAAAGAATCTGCAAAAACTTCCTTTGGACTGGGGACCCCAATAGGAGGGGGATTCCCAAAATCAAATGGGAAACTTGCATTAGCCTGAAAGACTCAGGGAGCTTGGGAATTTTGGATATCGTTGGATTGGCTGACAAGCTGGCGGCAAAGTGGCTTCTCAAGGCTTGGAGCCATAGTGAGTCCTCTTGGGCTAAATTGGTCTTTAGAAACATGGAAGACCTTACCCTGGTTGGCCATCTTGGTTGGAAGGACATAGGGATTCTCATGCTTTTGTTCTCCCCCCACCCGATGTCCCCTAAAGGCTCTAGCCTCGTGTGTTCTTTATGGAAGAGTTGGAACAAGGCCAAACAATTCATCAGAATCAGTGATGAGTGGAAGTGGGCGGCTGGGATAAGACAAAATGACTCTATCTGGTTCCCAATCGGCAGCATTAGGGGGGTGGAGTCTTGGAACCTCCAAACTGCAAAGCGGCTATGGAACAAGGGGTTCAAACAGTGGAAACAACTCTGGAAACAAGAGACCAGCCAGTGGATTAGGTTCGAAGACTTGGACCCAAGACTTAGAGTTACCCTAGATGAATGGACTCTTCTTCAAGGAAGATGTTTAGCATGGGACCGCTCAGCTACCTGCCTTCTCTGTGGTTAGGATCTTCCTTGCCTTGAGGGCCTCAAATGGAGCAATGGAAAGAAACTATCCAGTATCCCCAACTTCAAAGAGAACTTAGATGTTCATCACACTTTTAACAAGAGATGGTGCCTTTCTTGGACCAAACTTTGATGGGAACTAAAATTCATGTCTATTTGGCACCCCCTAATGGTGATCAAAAAGTCCGTTCTCATGTGGCAGATATTGCATAAAGGTATCTGGTCCAATGTAAGGGCTAACAAAATCTGTGGTGTGCTGCCATGGTGCAAGCATTGCCATCGATGCATTGAAGATTTAGCTCACCTGTTCTTCGATTGCCCCAAGTCCTGTGTTATCTGGCGTCACGTGACGCGGGTATTGAGACTCACGAACCAAATCAATTGGCAACAGGTGTTGTTGGGTGAGGTAGTCAGATGCTCATGGAGGCTGTGGAATGCCATCAGGGGTGAGACTCTTTGGAAGATTTGGAGGGAGCGTTGTGCTGCCGATTTTGGCCAAACTCCTAAGGAATGGTCAATCGAGAAATCCTTGTTTCTTCTAGGTAAAAGAATCTCCCGAAATAAGAGATCTCCACCGTTTAGACATCACTATATTTATCTCCTCGAAAACAACAAGTTGAAACCCAAACGGGTCCCACATGAGGGTGATGCTAGATTTATCCGCCTCATTTGTAATGCCCTCTAGCTTGCCATACTCCTCCCCTACATTGTGGGATTTGGGGGGTCCCATGGGCACTAGTCCCATTCACTTGTAATTTTTCTTCTTTATTTTAATTAAAGTTCGGGAGAATAGGCTAAGGCCGAACTTCCTTTTATTAAAAAAAAACTTTTCTTAACTTCATGCAATTGCAAATCCATCTAATCTCTCTCCAACAATCTGTATACCCAGCACATATCAACCCCTTTTTTGTAACGAAAATAAAGCAAGACGAGATCGTTTTATCTTTGGGGGAAGCTTCTTAGAGTTGCGTATGGAAATGATTTTGGCGATGCTAGCCTAGGAAATAGCAAGAACAATGTTTAGACCTCAAGGCAACCACAACCCTTCGAACAATGTTTAGACCTCAAGGCAACCACAACCCTTCTGATTGGCAAACATAACTTTCCATGAATTTGAGCCATGATCCAAACATCGATATGTACTATTATTTTGTTAGTAGGCACAAGCACGTATGGTTGATACGGCTAAGTGTTTTGGCTTCCATTACCATATTTTCTATGTACAAGTGGCATAAATGACATCAAGTGGGAGATATAGTAGTACAAAACCCTTTTTTGTTGCCTTGCTTGAAGCTATAGCCCCTCAATACTGCAATACACTGACAGCTGGTTGAAAACCTATTACCAGATGCCTTCCATGAATAGCTTTGTGATCTCATGTAGAGTTAACACCTTTTCCAAAGATTTTCTGCTCAGCCAGTTGCAAGGGAAATTAGGCGTGCCTCCAAATCTTCCACTTCTAGCTCCCGTAGATACCCTTCATGTGCCTTTATCTTCCTTCGCTTTGAATACAGAACCATAGATGTCTGCACCCCTTCTTCTCTTCCTCCCCCACTCTCGACTGCACACCTCCAACCTTTGAAGACAAAGGGAACCCACCCCTCCTCTTCCTCACATCTCCACTGCTTTCTTCTATGGCAGATAAAAAGGAACAACCGCTTTCTCCTCCTCTCGCTGATGTGCACATACATGAAAGCAGAGATAGCACCCCTCCTTTCACTGGGTAACCCTCTAGAAGCAAAAAACCATCACTCCCCTGATGTAGAGTTAACACCTCTTCCAAAGATTTTCTGCTCAGCCAGTTGCAAGGGAAATTAGGCGTGCCTCCAAATCTTCCACTTCTAGCTCCCGTAGATTTTTCCATCAATGCCAAACTTGGACGAAGTTGTACCCTTCATGTGCCTTTATCTTCCTTCGCTTTGAATACAGAACCATAGATGTCTGCACCCCTTCTTCTCTTCCTCCCCCACTCTCGACTGCACACCTCCAGCCTTTGAAGATGAAGGGAACCCACCCCTCCTCTTCCTCACATCTCCACTG
Source organism: Ceratopteris richardii (assembly GCA_020310875.1). NCBI lineage: Eukaryota > Viridiplantae > Streptophyta > Polypodiopsida > Polypodiales > Pteridaceae > Ceratopteris > Ceratopteris richardii. The sequence continues at coordinate 128,359,361 of CM035408.1, forward strand.
CTTCCTTCTATGGTAGATAAAAAGGAAGAACCGCTTTCTCCTCCTCTCGCTGCTGTGCACATACACGAAAGCAGAGATAGCACCCCTCCTTTCACTGGGTAACCCTCCAGAAGCAAAAAACCATCACTCCCCTGATGTACAGTTAACACCTTTTCCAAAGATTTTCTGCTCAGCCAGTTGCAAGGGAAATTAGGTGTGCCTCCAAATCTTCCACTTCTAGCTCCTGTAGATTTTTCCATCAACACCAAACTTGGACAAAGTTGTACCCTTCATGTGCCTTTATCTTCCTTCGTTTGAATACAAGACCATAGATGTCTGCACCCCTTCTTCTCTTGCTCCCCCACTCTTGATTGCACACCTCCAGCCTTTGAAGACGAAGGGAACCGACCCCTCCTCTTCCTCACCTCTCCACTGCTTCCTTCTATGGCAGATAAAAAGGAACAACCGCTTTCTCCTCCTCTCGTTGATGTGCACATACACGAAAGCAGAGATAGCACCCCTCCTTTCACTGGGTAACCCTCCAAAAGCAAAAAACCATCTCTTCCCGAGCAGCTGGTCTCTCCCCAAGTAGAACAAAAAAGGAGACTTCTCAGATGCACCTCTGCCACTACTGAGAGCCGCTTGCCCCCCCTGATCACTATACGCCTCCAAAAGAACCAGAGAAGAGAGAGTCTCCCCTGCCAAAGTCCCCTCAAAATGAAAATGTTGACCCCCCATTGTGCTCTTTTCCAAAAATGCATTGATTTTTCCCCCATCTGCCCAAAGCGTGTGCATTGAGAGGGCATACCCCCTCCTTCCTCTGACGTCCCCCGGGGCAGCCACCTACCCCCAACCTTCTGACGAATTCCCCATGCAGGTTAATGGGGGATACTCACCTTGCCAAAGTTTTTCCTAAACAAAAAACCAGAATCTTGTTTTTTTTTTCGCTTTCTCGAGAGTCGATTCTTCGTATTAACTTCATATAATGGCATCCATATCAATATTCGCAATACAATGTCCCAAGCCGCTTGGTTGGGTGGTTGGGCCTTTCGCCTCTTGAGGTGGGGGCGAGGGTTCAACCCCCACCAGCAACATGTAAGGGACATGCTATCATGGAAACCTTGTATCTTGTGGCTAATGTGCCACCGTTTGCCCTGCTTCATGGTAGATGTGACCGCAGTCTAACCGAGCTATGTAAACCCCTGTTCTTGTGGGATAAAGGGGGTCCCATAGGTACTATGCCCTTCCTTGTACAGTTGCAATTTCAAAGTTAAAGCGTGGAGGAGTAGGCCTCGACTGAACCTCCATTTAAAAAAAAAATATTCGCAATACAACATCCTAGGCTACTGCCTTGTCCATGAGTCCTGTACCAATAAACTAGCATTATCCTCCTCAATCAAACCCTGGTGAGTTCTCTGATATCTTCGTCAGCCTGCCTTGTCCCTAGTCCAAGATATTGTGATTGGCCCTTAATATGCTAACCCACATAGTAAAATAAGCAAGTTTCCATATTTTCTCCAACATGTCCTCAACTGAAATATAATTTTCCACCCTTGCTAGCAAGTCAATCATGCTTCTATAATGTCGACCATCAAGATATATGCCAAACTTTTTCATGGACCCCAAAATATTAAGTCGAACCTCATGGTCCCTCATGTTGCTTTTTCTCCTCTATATCCTGCATAGCTTTGCTAACATCCAGCTGCTACCCCTTTTTAGCTTCTCTTGCTTCAAGATCGAGGCAAATATCACTCCATCAAGGGAATGCCCTCCATGTTGCATATGGTCATAGCAGTTAAAGCTTTATATGGATGTCCCATACTGTTCCTGATAACCACGGCCTTCATACAAAAGATTTGCAACCAAACATTTTTTGGCTAGAAAAGAAATGTGTTAGTGCATAGGTTGAAATTGTTTGCCAATAAGTAATGCCTAAATTTCTTTATTGCGTATATCATTCCTAATTCTTTGCAGTCCGTCGTGTAATTTCTTTCTGCTGTGTTTAGCTATCTGCTTGCATAAGCTATGGGAAGATCCATGTTACCTTCATTCGTAGGTTGTGCCAACACACATGCTATGGCATAATTAGATGCATCCACATGTACACATAATGGCTTACTTCAATTTGGTGTTGTTAATATAGGTGCTGAACACAAGTATCGTTTAAGTTCATTGAATGAGTTCTCACATTCATCCATCCATTCAAACTTGGTCAAAAGAGAGTACAAAGGCTTTACTATGATTGCATACATGTGTATAAATAATCAATATAACCACAATGTCCCATGAAATCTTGTACTTCTTTCACATTTCTTGGCCTAGGTAGGTCTGCAATCACTTTCACTTTCTCTTCGTCTGTAGATATGCCGTTCTTTGACACAATGTGTCCCAGAATTTTGCCTTGCCTGACTAAGAAAACACACTTTTTTGGGTTCAAACAAACCTAATATTCTCGACATTTGTCAAATACTTGTCTTAATTCAAGGATATGAGTCTGCCTCATGTTAGAGTGAGCACATATGTCGTCCACATAAACTTCCAAATTCTTCCTTAAGAATTCCTTAAAAACGTGACACATTAGCCATTGAAAAGTGGTGGGTGCATTTACGAGCCCAAATGGCATTACTCAAAATGCAAATATGCCCCATTCTATGGCAAAACCCATCTTATATTGATCTTCAGGAGTAATGGCTACCTAATTATAACCTGAGAATCCATCAAGAAAGCTATAGACTTCCTTGCCCGCGACTCTTTCCAATAAGTGCTCTATGATAGGAAGAGGGTAACCGTGTCTAATTGTGGCGGCATTAACTTTTTTAAGGTTAATACACACAAACACACACACACATGCAATCTCCCATTCTTCTTGGGCACGACCACAATGGGGGATACCCATTTCGTATGCTCAATTTCATAAATGAATCCTGCTTTTATCAATCGGTCTATCTCTTCTTTAATCTTGGTAGCATAGTTATCGTTATATGTGTATGGTTTCTGCTTAGTAGCTTTGGCTTTTGGAGTCATAGGAATTCTATGGGAGCATATATTCAGGGCTACTCCTTTCAAGACCTTATAACTTCAAGCAAACACATCTCTATATTCTCATAATAGGGCGGTTAACTCTTCTCCTTCTTCATTCGTTAAGTCATGCCCTATGTTTGTGCATTTTTCTACTACTTCTTCTATGGTGACTATGATTTTCTTGGTTTTCTCTCTATTATCATATGCTTCTCTGATGCTTGTTGCTGTTCTAGGCATCCGTATCATGATTCTTCTATCTTCTATTTCATACTTTTTGAAATTCTCTGGTACTTCCATGAGTGGTTCTTCTTCTTCTTCTTTTGTCTTAGGTGATTTCTTTCTCTTCTTTTTCTTACTTTCTATATATTCTATTAGTGACGTGGGTTGTTCCGTTTGATTTTCCTTGTCCATCTCAAGAGTTTTGGCTTCTACAAAGTAAAGATATTCCTCTCCTGTTGAACAAAAGGGTTCCATGATAATGGATTCTAAGTCCTCATCCTTGTCTCATCTGATTCTTGAGCCACTTCCATGCATTCTTTTAGGATGGGATCTTCCTCTAAAGGTTCTATCATAAAGATTGAGATCCTATATCCGTCCTCATCATAATGAGGGGTCCATTGTTCTTCATTTACTGCTATATCCATTGTAGCTAGGATCTCTGCCCAGCCATGATGCTCGAATTCCTCGTCTAGAAACACTACAGGTGCGTAAGCACGATCTTGAAGATCTCCTAGATGTCATTCTGAACCTAAAGTTCCGACTTCTAATTGTTCTTATTCTTGTTTGGCTACCTTACACATCCATAGATGAGTGTCTTTGTGCAACTATGATGGGTCTTATCCTAATGGATGCACAAACTCTATTTCTTCGGGTGTCTTATGAATTGTATTCCACTGGATTAGGGGTACATCTCGATGAGAATAATCCTTGAGATTAACTTTGGTGGTTACTCCTAAATGTTGCAAGTACAAAGAATTAGTTCCCCAATCTTGTATGATTTGCAACTGATGCATGAATGGCCATCCTAGAATCATCCCGTAAGCATGATTTTTTCCAAAATCACGAATGGCAAAAGTGTGCTCAAATTCTACACCACAAGTGGTGAGAGATATGCGTTCCAGTAAGCCCAATGGTTCCTCAATATGTCCGTTAGCCATTTGTAGCTTCATTCATGTGGGTCTTAATGTTGGTTTACTCCAACATTTCCATAAAGCAATGGTAGCTATGGCTAATCTCTTGCCTGAATCTAGGATGGCTCTAGTGGTGTAGCCCTGATGGGTTATTGGAAGATAGGTATTATCTTCCTCTCCTTCACTTATATCTCCAATTCTTTCCACGGGTATTTCTGGTACCTTCTTGTGTGAACCTTCTAGAGAGTGAATGGAAGCCATCGCGGGGAATTGGTTTGCTACATGCTTCCATAGTTCTTGCTTGATTTTCAACAATTCTTCTAAAGTGAGATGACACTGCACTTTAGTGTTCTTGATCACTTCTGTGTTTCTAGAGATTACTGAGTCTTCATTTTTGACTATTATGGTGGGTGCTCTCATAGTGATGGATTTAGCTTCCCAAGGTCCTTTGAACTAGGGTAACTCTTGTAAGGAGTTAGATTCAAAATCCATTTATTCACTAATGTGCTCTTCCTCTACATCACCATAGATAGAAGGTATGTCTTGGGGAAATTGTTCTTGCAAGGTCATCTATCTCTTGAATAGGGGGATGTGTTTCTTGCTCTCATCTCCACTTCTCTTCTTGGATTTCTCTTTGGGAGTACTTATGTATGTAATACAGATTGTCTTCAACCTCAGTATTCAACACTTGAGACAAGGATGGCACATTACCTTCCTCTGTCTTTAGGACAGTAAGGTTCTTCTAGAGGTTGCTAGCGATCAAATATTCTAACCTCTCCAATAGTCCTTGAAAATGTAACTCTAATCTTTCTATGTTTCTCCAATTAATGTATCGTGAGGCTTCAAACATGGTTTGAACTAGTTCTACCATCTTCATGCAAAGCTTTGTTCTCTCAATTTCTAAGTTTGCTCTCAAATAGTTCTTACTCAATTCAGTTATCTGAGGTCCTTCTTTTAATCTTGCATGGTATGCTTGAAACATTATGTCTAGGTTTTTAGGTATGGATTCAGCTAGAACTGATCCTGACTTCTGAGCCGGGTTCTCCTGATTCAACTCTTGCAAAGTTAATTCTAGGATTTTATCTCTAGTTTCCTTTAGGCTTCCTTCCAACTTGTTTATCTTTTTACTCCACTTTCTCTTGATTCTCTCTCGTGAATCCTTCCAAGATTTTGTCTTTGTACCACTAGATTCTCCAACTTCATTGGTCTCGACTACCTTTTTTGGCTTAGGTTGTTGGTTTTGCAATAGCGCCTGGGCTCTCATTATAGCTTGGATAGGTACATATGTTGGATTGGATCCATCTGAGGTGTGCACAATACCAATCATGTTAATGGGCATCACTTTTGAGCCATTAAAAGGGTTCTTAGGATAATCTCTTATAATACACTCTCTATCACATTCTACACAAAAACCTTGAATGTTATAATATTGCGATCATCCTGCTATTGGAGGATGTGGACCATATTTTATGAAATGATCTCCTTGGCACCTAAAGCATGGTTTTTTAGGCCCCTGTGGTCTTGGCTGTCTCAACTGGGGTTGTGGGTTAGGGTTGGTGTACATGACATTGGCGTAATCAGGCTCCCAACTAGGTTCCAACTATGGACTATCATATTGATATGTGTCCAAGTGTTCTGGAGACTCCGTGTAGTATACTAGTGGGCTATCTATGTGGGTGGGATCAAAGCTGTTAGAATTAGGATCACCTTCTCTGATCAAGGGTGAAGAAGGCACTATAGCCCTACTGAGGTTCTCTTCTACAACAGTGCATTTGATTGAAATTACATTGGCTAGTGGGGGTGGCTACTAAGCTAAAATAGGTTGTGGTCTCTGTTGAGTAATGAGGCTCAGCATTGTACTAGCCTTGGTACCTGCCTAGTTGGGGGTATGCTTGTGGGTAATTTTGTCACACTATTTGTTTGTTATATGGACAATCTTGTGCCATGTGATTCGTGTATCACCTTTCAATTGTGCAATACTAGCCACTAGGGTTTGCTTAAGATTGTGCTACATTGGGACACACATTTGCCATATGATCACCACCACAGGTATAACAACATTTTACGGGTGTTAACCTAGGCATCTGTTTGCTAGAAACTCTTAGTTTTAGGGACACTTTCTTGGCTAGGTCTTCTATTGAGCTGGAATGTTTTGAGGATGATTGAGAGGAGTTATTTGAGTCTTTGTAGACCTTTGAAAGTTCCAATTCATCTCCTAAATTATCCTCAATGTCTATACATATCCGTACACATTGCTCTAGCATTCCGGGTTCCTTCAAATATACATAGGATCACAGTTTAGAGCTTAAAAGGCTGTCCAAAAACAAAGACACTTGCTTCACTTGTGAGGGAAGTTATGGCATTGGACATCTCTCAATGTATTTTTTAAACCTACGTCCTGCAAGTCTAACCGTTTCTTGAGGGGTCTGTTTGAAGCTATGGATCAATGAAGAAGTGTTATGCCTAATTCCAATTTTAGAGAATTCAATGATGAATGACTCTAAAAAGTGATGAATGTCCCTAAATTGCCTTTGTTGCAACGGTCGGAACCAGGTTAAAGTTGTGTTCTTTAACATGAGTCCAAAGGCATTGTACTACATGAACATATCTTCTACTTGCTCCGCTTGCAACACTTGATTAAACTCCACAACATGGTCATAGGGATCTTCTGTCCCATCAAAGTAATTTTTTATTGGCTTCACTAACTGAGTAGGTCTTAATATTCTGGGATGCTCATGTGGTCTAGGTAGGAGAAAGTCATCCCTACCACCTGGTATTCTAGGTTCTCTTGGTCTCTCTGTTCTATCAGTGTCCATGGTTGGTCTATCTCTCCCTATGGGATGAGTGAAACTCACTTTTGGCCTTTCTTTGTTCTTCTCTCTTTGAGGTCCATGGGTTGAGGATGTCCCAGCACCTTGATGGCTTATGTTTAGATTAGCTCTTGATGGGGGAAATACTAATTCGCCTCTCCATGTATATGCATGTCTTGCATGATTGGGTATATGAACATTCACTCTGAAGTGTTGTCTAGGTACACTGCTTTTCCAGGTGTATCTAGGACCTTGAATTCATAAATGGTAATGGAGACCACGTCAATTGGTTGCTCCATTTTGTATCTCCAAAAGGCTTCATTGGTGTCCTTATTCAGGAAGAATTCAATGCTTCTATTGTCCTGAGGGATCCATTCTAGGTTTCTCAATATGGGTTTTCCTCGAGGTGTCCAAGGTTCATCTCCTAATGGCTCTTTTTCTTGGGTTCATGCTTCTGTCTCGAGAATCACTACACCAAACTCATTTGTATTAGGTTAATTAGTTATGATGTACATGGTTCCTTCTTTGTCTAGCTATGCATCTCTCTCAAACTTTACCACTGGACATTCCAATCCAATGGGTTGATCAGGATTGTGTAATTGCACCACTGATCTTCTCAAACCGTCCTCCTAGATGCGAGCACCTAGGTGGTTGGTTCGGATGTATTCTAGTTGGGTCTTGTAAGGTCCTTCCGGTCTTTGTAAGTATGCTATGCTTAAACCTCCTTCTGGTCTTTCCATGCTATGCCATGTTTGACTCATTGGTATCTGAGCCCAAATCGTATGGGTAGCTATTCAATTGTTGTGCCCAAGAACATGCAGTAGTTCCTATACTCGCTTCCAATGATCTAAGGCTTTGTCGATCTAACTTACCTATGTGCTTTCCGGATCTAAGGTTCATGAATTTACTCTCTCAAGCACTCAATACTCGTTCTTGTCCTCAACACTTCCTTGTTCTTAGTCATTTGTTTTGTTCTTAATTCTTTTTAAACTCTAATCTTGTTCCAATGTATGCGTAAAGAATCGACTTTTTGTTTTATGTTTACATTCTCATTCCATTGAATTTAATTTCTTTCCTTTAGACTTTTTGTATCACACACTTTTATCTTGCTCTTGGACTTGAAAAAATTAAATCTCTTGGAATTGGTGCATTCCTAGTTGTCCTAATTCAATCCACAATGCTACACGATCTTAGCCTAAGCTAAGCTAATAATTTAATGAGGGGGTTGAGCATTCTTCCAACCTCGAGTCAGCTTTTTTGATCGCTCTGATGCCCAAGAAGTCCTGCTTTCCAAGCCTTGCTTAGTTTTCCGTTCACCTTGCTTTGAATTCCCTTGGATGACTCTTGCTAGACCTGTCAAAATCCAAAGTGTAGACCAATTCTCAAATTAATGTTCAAACACTTTGATGTATTCACTTTTAAGGGTCCTTTTTCCTTAACGAAATTCTATGGTGCCCCCTTACTCTCCCAATCCCACAGATGGGTCAAGTTCAATTTATCCTATCAAAATATTAACATGTTATTCCTAAAAAAAATAGTTGAGGTCATGTAGAGTTTGCAACGAGCTTTTCAACAAGCCCTAGAGCTCAAAAAATGGACTTCATTTGAGAAAGTTATAGACATTCAGACTCTCAAGGGTCAAAAACAAGTAGATAGGTTTTCTCCCCCAATGTGAGTTGAGGGGTCTCAAATATGCACTAATGACTCAAAATTCACTCAAAATAGGCCTTGGATTTGCCAAAAATCAAAAACCTAATTTTGGCATTCTAGGTGGACAATCACGATGGTCTAGGATCTTTGCGATGGTCCAGTTGAACCGTTGCGATGGTCTGGCACCATCATGATGATTCGCGAGGAATGAGGCATCACGATGGTCTAAACTGATTAAGTCATCGTGATGATCAAGTGACCCGTCACGATGGTGTGGTCAAGTGAGCCGTCATGATGGTTCAAATGACACATGGCACTTGAAGCATCACAATGGCTTGAGCCAATTGCGATGGCGTGGGTTTGATGGGTCGTCGTAATGGTGTGAGACAGCCACGATGGTCTAGCTGAGCCCTTGCGATGGCATGAGCCAATTGTGATGGTGCAACACAATCACGATGGCATGAGCACATCGCGATGGTCCACCAAAGTCAACTTTGACAAGTGTTGATTTTTTGGATGCTATTGTGATGGTCAAGAATTTTGCAAAGATGGAGAAGTTCAATTTGCACAAGGTGAATAGAACTAGATTCATTGCGATGGGACATAGGCCATAGAGACCTGTTGCAATAAAAATGAACAATTCAAAGAAGAATCCATGTTCTAATAACCAAGGTAAAAATGATGCTAAAGTGGAAAATCAAGGGAGGCATCAACCAATCTATTTGCAACAAGGCAATCTTTTGACCTGCACAATCAAAGACGATAAACTTCATCAAGGAAGTTACAAAAATTGAGAAAGCAAATGATGGAGGTAAGTGCACTAACTCCACTTTACTTTGCATGGTGATTAGTTCTTTCCAAAAGGATTTTGTAATTACAATTTTGGGTATGATTTCTACACATATTATCTGATTTCCGATTGATTCGGGTAATACACAATGTTTTCTATATTTCAAATTTGTATAGAGTCTAGGGATAGCCCTAAATATATAGATAACAAGACTTGTAGAGATGGCCAATGGATGACTACACTATAAGAGAGGATACATTGAAAACCTTACGTTTACTCTTTTAGATAGGTGTTTTTTGGGACGTTTCCATGTGATTGACATGAAACGGAGTGATGCAATCATATGCATCAACTCGTTAGTTCAGAATTCTGAAACCATTGATTGCGAACAAAGAACTACCACTTTAAGGCTAGATGGTGAATCTATCCACATTCTAAGTGATGCGCATAATCCTAAGCCTATTCTCATTTCTACTATACACATAATTAGAGGTGTACGTGATGGCTGTAGAACATTTGTAGCGTATGTGAAAAATCTACATAAGGAAGATAATGATGGAGATCTTTCGAATTATGTTGAAAATCATTTGAATGAATATGCATATGTTGTTTGTTATACTTTGGAGTTGTCCTCTATAATCATCATAGTATAAAGGATTAGCATAAACAACACCTTTAATATGTCAATCCGGGAAGTATACTAAGACCACATCCCCTTCTAGTACCAATGGGATCGAAGAAATTGCAAGAAAGACCATATTATCTGAGATTTTCTTGAAGAAGAAGTTGAAAACTAGGGGTTGAGATATTTTGAGATAGAAATAAGTATTTTTTATCATTCTTGCCCCTAAAGCATGCTATTTTTCATGTAGATTCCAAATATGAACTCAGAATTAAATTTCATTACCTGTATCATCATGATGAGACAATCTGATTTTGACGGAAATGGTATTCTTCACAATGAGCAATAATGTTCCACAAATAATCCTTCAATATTGTAAAAAACTTCTCTCTTCACAAGATTCACTCAGTAATACACATGTCTCACCAACAAAATCCATGAGAAATACAAGGAAAACATTCACATTCAGCCATGAAAACTAAAGAAAAGAGAGGAAACACGATTTTCTGCTAAGAGCTCTCAAATTCTCATTCAATCAAGTGCAAATGATCAACATCCCTTCTCAATACAAAATTTTGACCTTTATACTTTTTCAACTATCCATATTCAGACTTGAAATTAGGTCCTTTCAACATCTAAAGTAATTAAGATTGAAAGCTCCAAAAAATCTCTAAAAAATGCATAGCATCTAATGTTTCATGAGGAAGACTCTTCCTCATTTTTACATCATTCAAATAATTGTGTTGATATATTTAGGTAGTGAGGTGTGTGAACACTCTAGGACCGCGGGGGCACTTTTTCCCTCTTTAGGAGGTTTTTTTCCCCCTGCTTGTATATACGCCTATTGCCCTAATGGGCTACTTATCTTTGTACATTCTCTAGTAATACATTCAGTATTGTGTGTTGTGTTCCAAGCTTCTTCTTCTTCCTTGTGTTGTTCACGTGCTTCCCCAGACATCTAACTCCAACAATTGGTATCAGCGCAGGTTGTCGCTTCATCTAGGGTGCCATCGACACTCCTCCGGTTGCAGTCTCAGAATCGCACGAATTTTGGTGAACATATTCAGCGTGTTTCCGAGATCAAAACATCTTCGCTTTGTGGTGCCAAAATCACGATCTGAGCTCGTTTCGGCCTCCGAACACACTATCATAGCGCTTGTGCAGGCTATTTTGTCTTTTTGTGCCAAAGGTATATACCGGTTTTTGTTTGCCAGTATAAGCGTCTCAAAGTCTTACTGTGGAACATTGTGCAGGGTGTCGAAAAACGTCCTATCACACCTGAACCTGTTACAATTGCAGGTACTGAAGCTGATGTAGAAGGTGTCGAAGATGATGATATTGTGCATATTCATGTTCGTGTTGTGGTTTCTGTTGCACCTACTATAGAGCAGATTCGTTGGGATGGCAGAGATGCCCAGACACATGCATTGATAGCTTTGTTTGTCAAACGTGCCATTATTCCTCACATTTGCTCTTGCAAAACAACTAAAGATGCTTGGGATACACTTACCACATTGTAGCAAGCTAGGAATGAGGCTCGTGTGGCTTACCCCCGACAACAATTGGAGTGAGCACATGAATGAAGGTGATTCTATGGACAGTTTCCTAACAAAGATCAAAGACTTGAAGGAACAATTGATTTCTACTGATGAGGTTATACGAGATAGCTCACTTGTGCAGAGCATTCTGAATGGTCTTCCTAATTCATATTAGAGTTTTGCTTCTACTCTTTGATTGATGATGAAAGGAAATCCGAATGCCTTATCATTTGAGGAGTTAGTCTCTGTTCTATTGCACAAAGATCAATCCAAGCAGAACAGGTCCATTATGTGAGTTGCAGATCAAGTTTTCCTGGCTAGTCAGAAGGGCAAAGGAAAATGGAGCTATTCAACTAGTAAGCAAAAATCCGCTAATTCTGCATATTCGAAGAAGGAAGATAAAGATGAGAAGAAATCAGAAAAGCAGAAATTGTTTTGTAAGTACTGTAAAGGAAATGATCATATCATAAAGAACTGTCCAGAACTGGCTGCTAAAGAGGCAAAGAAGAAAGAGGCTGGAATGCTTGTTGCAGAGGCCTCTACACCAAAAACAGAGTCTACTAATCTTGTGTAGGAAGAAGAATGGGCATTTACTACTGTCTGCAATTTTGAACCATCTTCTCATGAGCAGTGCATGTCTACAGTAGACTCAGATGTTTTCCAGTATTTTGACAGTGGGGTGACCAAACATATTACCTCGCAACTTAGTTTCTTCTCTCCACTTGAGCTTCCCCCTACAGGGAATATTGTTACATGCGCCAAAAACTCCTCTTATCCTGTTATGGGAGTTGGTAAGATCATTTTGACTACTGCTGATGGTAGTTCTTTCACTTTGTCAAATGCTTTATTTGTGCCAGGGATCAAGAAGAACCTGTTATCAGTTTCTGCATTAGCCAAGATTGGCTTGGTTGTGAATTTTGTTGATGACAGGTGTACAGTTATGATCTGTCAAATGGCGATGTGATTATTGCTTCTGGCATTTTATGTCGTGGGATGTATAAGATCATAGACTATGAAAGATCTGTAAATGATTTGGGATGTGAAGTACATGATTCTCAGGCTATGTCAGATGCAAAGATTTGGCATGCACGCTTTGGTCATCTGAATTTTGCTAGTTTGCTACGCCTGCAGAAATCTGAAATGGTGTCCTCTTTTCCCAAACTTGAGGCACCCAGAAAACATGTTTGTGAAGGCTGTATTTAGGGCAAAATGAAGCATTCTTCCTTTCCAAAAGATGGTTCAGTTTGGGATAATAAAAAATTGCAGCTTGTACATAGTGATGTCTGTGGTCCTATGCAGACACCTTCTTTTGGAAATTACGTTTACTTCATGACTTTCATCGATGATTTTTCTAGGCATGCATGGGTATATCCATTGAAGGCAAAGTCCGAAGTGTTCATGTGCTTCAAACAGTTTTTGCTTTTGACTAAAAATATGTCAGCATGTAAAATGGGCACCCTCTGTTTTGATCGAGGGGGGGAATATATGTCTTCTGATTTTAATGCATTTCTGGTTGAACGTGGGATAAAACACCAGCATACAGTGCCATATACACCTCAAAAAAATGGAGTTGCTGAACGAAATAACAAGTCACTCATGGAGATGGTAAGGTGTATGGTCAAGAGTTAGGCTTTACCACATAGTTTATGGCTTGAGGTTGTCATGTGTGCAACATATGTACTTAATAGATGTCTGGTTGTTTGGCATATGCATTAGTGCCTGAACAACATCGCAGAAAATTGGATGATAAAGCAGTAAAATGTATTTTTGTTGGGTACAGTTCTGAAAGTAAAGGCTATCGTCTGTATCATCTAGAGACTAAACACATTCTGGTTAGCCGTGATGTTGTTTTTGTTGAGGATGCTATTCAACCATTGCTTTCATGTACTAAGGAGACATCTGTTAGCTCCAAAGACATGTATGGTACTTTGCTGCCTCTTTTTACAGGTGGACAGTCTAGTGCTACTCCTAATGAGGCAACTTCTCAGCCTTTGCAGGTTTCATGTGATGGTGCAGATCATTCCATTTCTGATGCAGATTTACATGATGCACTTATTGATGAGAGAGCTGATATTGAGCAGGCAAGAACTATGCCAAAATGGCTGGTGGAGACCTTGTGTGATAGCAAATTAGATGCACCTCTATCATATTGTACTCGATCAGGGTCTCATAGTGACTCTTTTGCATCAGATTTCTATGCTATGGCTACATCTAGTCTATGTGATGAGACTGAGCGTGTTTCGTTTGATGAAGCACAAGATTCGGAAAATTGGATGCTTGCTATGCAATGTGTGTTGAAGAAAACACTCACGAATTTGACGTACAGACAAGGAAAAGAGAAGCAGAATCAGAGAAAATCAAAAGCCTTAGTGGAGGGACAAATCCACGACCGTTATGTATAGTACAGAATCTTCCAGGATCAGAGTACGTTACGCCGAATCAAATTGTACAAAGAGAGAACGTGCAAAGGAATAATAGAAGAGAAGTGCGAACAAGAACGTGTGTGAGAAGAGCGCGCAGTATAAATAAGAGCACAAATAGAAGAAGGCAAGAGTAGAAGAAGACTGTGAAGAGAGATATAGAGAATAGAGATATAGCAGATGCGCAGAGACGCAGAAGACGCCATAGATCGCGTATGTAGAAGAAGACGCCATAGATCGCGTATGTATAGATGAATAACAGAAGCCTGAGATATCGGGTATTCATCTGAGAGAGAGATGGTAATAAGAAATGACTCAGTATAGGAGAGTTTCTGTAGCTTGAGCAAGAAGAGGCCAAGCTCACTTGTACACATCTTCTCTAATAGAAAACACATGTTCATGTGGATGTTCGTGCGTACTGTTTGTATGTGCTAGAAACAGAGTATGTTTATGTTATTACAGTTAGTTAACAGTTAAACGTTTCCTCAGAAAACGCATTTTCGGTCAGTTGCAGTTCTTACTGTAAACGAGTATTTTCCGATAGAAGAACGAAGTAGATCTCACAGAGTAATGCGAAGTTTTGTGTGAGAGATAGCTCATTCTGTAGCTAGACATCTCTACTTTTAGTTGATCAAGCTTTCCGGTGAAAAAGATATCTATACACAGTACAAAGTGTGACCGGAAAGAGACTGTCTGAACTAGTGAAGTTTTCCCTTAAACTTCAGAAAGTGTTCAGTAAGTTAAGGAAGCTTTTGCGTCACTTCCTTACTTCATGTATGTTTACTTGAAGTAATTATAAATAGATTTGAAGTTCATTTCGGTACAATTCCGGTACGATTACGGTGTCAGTTCAGTGGCAGTCCGGTGAAGTTTCAGTGAAATTTCTCAGTAAATTTAGAGTGCAGTCTTATATGTTGAGCGCTAGACTTTGCTAAGCTATTGATTGATTACAGAAGTGTTCTGAATCACTCTAGCTTAGCTCTTCTTGGGCATGGCGGTTTCCGCAAGGCTCAGCCTTCGTCGCGTCGTCAAGGAGTGGTATCAGAGAAAAGAAGTATACCACATTTCCGCAACAGTGGTATCAGAGCTAGAGCTAGGCATATCTAATCAGAGCCCAAAGTATTCACCATTATTGGAAACGAGAGCCAGTTAACCACAATGAGTGGAACCAGAACGAGAAGGATTCTGAAGAGCAGAAAGATTCTCAAAACTCACCGGAAGTAGCAGAAACAAGAAGATTATGACAGACCACATTACTATTGACAAGTTGGACAGAGATAATTATCCCGCATGGGTAATGCACATGGAAGCCTTACTTATGAGTAAGGACTTAATGATGTACGTAACCGGAGAAGAGAAGAAGCCGACTTTCGAAGATGATAGTCAATCGGAAAAAGAAGAATTAGAAGCCTTGAAGCTGTGGCAGAAGAAAGATGCAACGGCAAGAGCCTACATCTATAATACCGTAACAGATCATCTACTACCGCATATTAGAGGTCTGGAGAAAGCAGAGGACATATGGAGTGCATTGGAAGATCATTTCCAAAATACTACGAAAGCTAGGAAAGCTAGCTTGTGGTCCGAGTTTACGACATTCAAAAAGAAGTCGAGTCAAAGTATAAGTGACTACGTCACTAAAATGAAGGATCTAGCAGATAGTCTTGGATCCATAAATGAAGAAGTCGAAGATCATAGATTGATAGCGCAAGTGCTCACAGGATTGAGAGGAGATGAAAGGTGGAAACCTTTTGTACTATCAACTGAACTTTCTTTAAATCATTTTGTGCCAGATTTAAATCAGTTGCTTGGTTTGATGCTCACATATGAGCAAGACCTGAAAGGAGATGCAGATAAAGGACAAAGCTCTGCAATGTACATGAAGAACAAAAAGAAAGACAAAGGTAAGACAAAAGACGAAGAAGAGTCGAGTTCTCAGGCCTATTACGCAAGAGGTAAAGGCACTGGCAGAGGAAGAGCAAGAGGCTTTGGAAGAGGAAGAAGTAGCCAGAATACCAACAAGAAGGCTTGTTGGATCTGTGGACTCAGTAATCATCTGGCTCATGATTGCTGGCACAATCAACAAGGATCAAATCAAAATCAAAACAGTAATAGCAGAGGCAGAAGTGGAAGATATCAAAGAGGAAGACAAAATCAAAGAGGAGGTTATGGTAGAGGTGGAATGAGAAGTTGGGGACAGAATCAATCCTACAACACCACCTACAACAACTACGCAAACGACACGCAGAATGAAATTCATACATCACTAATGATGAACTCTATCATCACATCAGAGAATGAAGACCTAAAGGTATTTTACATTGATTCTGGATGCTCTAATCATTTGTCAGGAAATATAGAACTAATGTTAGAACTAGAGAAAGGTAGTTCTAGTCACACTGTTCAAACAGGTGACAATACGAGACATAGCGTACACTCAATTGGAAAAGTGAAATGCAAGAGTGGAGCAGATTTGCTAACCAATGTTTTGTATGTTCCAACAATACCGAAAAATTTGATTAGCGTAGGACAGATAGTTGAAAAAGGTTTCTAGGTCAGATTTACAAATAAAGGTGTATTTGTAGAAGATCCCGAGAACGGATACAATCAGATCGTCTCTGGTAAGAAAGAAGGCAGACTCTTTACTTTAAGAGTACAAGGGAACATTGGCCAAGCGTTGCTCACACATGGAGAAAAAGTAATTACAGAACTTGATCTCTGGCATAAGAGATTGGGTCATTTCAATGAAAAAGGAATTAAAGCTATGATAACGAATCAGTCAGTATTGGGATTACCAAATATACAGAATCAACATATGATTCACAAATGTGAAGCATGTCAGTTGGGAAAAGCCCACAGGTTACCTTTCCAGAAGAAAGGATTCAAACATGATGAAGTACTCGAGCTTTTTCATACAAATGTATGGGGGCCAACGAAAGAAGAATCAATCAGCGGATCAAGGTACTATGTTTTATTCATTGATGATGCAACAAGGTGGATAAATCTTTATGTTTTGAAAGAGAAGTCAGAAGTATTTGGAGCTTTCAGGCATTTTCATGCATATGCTGAAAGACTTACCGGACGAAAACTTAAAAGACTGAGGTCTGATGGAGGGGGAGAATACTTCTCCCGAGAATTCAATGACTATCTTTGGGATGCAGGTATTAAGAGAGAAATAACCTGCAGATATACACCACAACAAAATGGAGTAGCAGAAAGAAGGAACCGAGTTCTAGTTGAATTTGCACGACCATGCTAAACGAAAAGGATTGTCCAAATTATCTTTGGGCTGAAGCTGTAAACACAGCTACATACTTGGTAAACAGATTACCATGTACAACATTGGAAGGAATGACCCCTTATGAAGCATGGTGGGGAAAGAAGCCAACACTTGATCACTGCAAAGTGTTTGGATCAGTAGCGTATGCTTATGTACCGTCACAACTCAGACATAAGCTTGAACCGAAAGCAGAGAAATATGTGTTCGTCGGATATGATGAAAAGCAGATGGGTTACAGGTTATGGAATCCTCTAACCAAACAATTTACTGTGTCCAGAGATGTTACATTTGATGAACAGAAAAGATGGTATGCAGATCAAAGTCATACGACTGAAGAATTCGAAGAAGAAATAAAAAGAGGAGAGAAAGGGAAATCAATTGTTCAGGTAAACAGAGAAGAAAATCATATGCAGGCAAGTACGTCCAAGAACGGATCAGGTATGAGAAATGAAGATGATTCGAGATTTGATGAAGAAGCGTATTCAGATACACATGAAGAGTTTGAACCAAGAAGGTTGAATAGGAATAGAAGACAACCAGAAAGGTACTCGTATGATACGTCATACATAACTCAGAAAGACTATGCGTATATGGTCAAAGATGATGAAGAACCACAGAGCTATGATGAAGCAAAAGGCAAGAAGCAATGGGAAGAAGCAATGGAAGAAGAAATAAGCGCACTAGAGGAGAACAAGACATGGGAACTTGTTCCGAAACCAAATGGTAAGAAAGTAATCGGAAATAAATGGGTTTTCAAAATAAAGAAATTTGCAGATGGAAGGATAGCCAGATACAAAGCGAGGCTGGTGGTCAAAGGCTATACCCAAACGCATGGCATAGATTATGATGAGACATTTAGTCCGGTGGCAAGAATGTCAACCATAAGGACAGTGATTGCTATAGCAGCATCAAAAGGATGGAAGCTAAGTCAGCTAGATATAAAGAACGCATTTCTGAATGGATACATTTCTGATGAAGTGTACATGGAACAACGTGAAGGGTTTGAAAGTTCCAGAAACCCAAACCTTGTTTGCAGGTTAAGGAAAGCACTTTATGGGCTGAAGCAAGCTCCAAGAGCTTGGAATTACAGACTTGTGAAATATCTAAACGAACTTGGATACCAAAGTTCGAAGGCAGACGTAAGTCTACTCATAAAAAGAACAGAAGAAGGAATGATCTACATTTGTATTTATGTAGACGACTTAATAATCACAAGAACATCAGATGAAGGAATTACAGAAGTAAAGAAACTACTCGAAAGAGAGTTCAAGATCAGTGACCTAGGAAAGTTGTCATACTTTCTAGGAATGGAAATCACATACACAGATCATGGTGTATATGTGTCACAAGAAAGGTATCTCCTAAACTTATTGAAGAAGTTTAATATGGAGAATTGCAGAGAAGCTTCAACACCACTTGAAGTAAATCATAAACTCAGTAAATATGATGGAACAGAGTTCAAAGATATGAAGAAATATCAGTCGTTAGTAGGAAGTTTAATTTATGCTACGCTAACGAGACCGGATCTTAGTTATGCAGTGGGAGTTCTCTCACAATTCATGCATTGTCCAACAGATCAACATTGGGTTGCAGGACAGAGAGTTCTTAGATACGTCAAAAGAACTATAAAAGAAGGATTATATTATCCTTTTACGTCAGATATAAAGCTCAGAGCATACAGTGACTCAGACTGGGCTGGAAGTCAAGATGACAGACGATCAACACACAGGTATATGATATACCTTGGAGATAAGCTGGTAAGCTGGTGTTCAAAGAAGCAACACACAGTAGCGTTATCGTCAACAGAAGCCGAATACAAAGGACTGGTAGAAGCAGCTAAAGAAGTGATATGGATACAGACCTTGCTCAAAAGCTTGGGCATTGATCAAGGTATGCCGGTTATACATGGAGACAATATGAGCTCTCTATATCTTGCAGCAAACCCAGTATTTCATGCAAGAACAAAGCACATAGAGATTCAGTATCATTTCCTGAGGGAAAAGGTAATGGAGAAGGAGTTAGAAATTGTATACACTCCGACAAAGGATCAGATTGCAGATATGTTGACAAAGAGTTTGGATGGAACAAAGACAAACAGATTCAAAGAGATGGCAGGAATAAAAGAAAGAAAGATATATGAAAGACCGGAAGATGTCAAATTAGTGATTGAGGGGGAGCTGTTGAAGAAAACACTCACGAATTTGACGTACAGACAAGGAAAAGAGAAGCAAAATCAGAGAAAATCAAAAGCCTTAGTGGAGGGACAAATCCACGACCGTTATGTACAGTACAGAATCTTCCAGGATCAGAGTACGTTACGCCGAATCAAATTGTACAAAGAGAGAACGTGCAAAGGAATAATAGAAGAGAAGTGCGAACAAGAACGTGCGTGAGAAGAGCGCGCAATATAAATAAGAGCACAAATAGAAGAAGGCAAGAGTAGAAGAAGAGTGTGAAGAGAGATATAGAGAATAGAGATATAGCAGATGCGCAGAGACGCAGAAGACGCCATAGATCACGTATGTAGAAGAAGATGCCATAGATCGCGTACGTATAGATGAATAACAGAAGCCTGAGATATCGGGTATTCATCTGAGAGAGAGATGGTAATAAGAAACGACTCAGTATAGGAGAGTTTCTGTAGCTTGAGCAAGAAGAGGCCAAGCTCACTTGTACACATCTTCTCTAATAGAAAACACATGTTCATGTGGATGTTCGTGCGTACTGTTTGTATGTGCTAGAAACAGAGTATGTTTATGTTATTACAGTTAGTTAACAGTTAAACGTTTCCTCAGAAAATGCATTTTCGGTCAGTTGCAGTTCTTACTGTAAACGAGTATTTTCCGGTAGAAGAACGAAGTAGATCTCACAGAGTAATGCGAAGTTTTGTGTGAGAGATAGCTCATTCTGTAGCTAGACATCTCTACTTTTAGTTGATCAAGCTTTCCGGTGAAAAAGATATCTATACACAGTACAAAGTGTGACCGGAAAGAGGCTGTCTAAACTAGTGAAGTTTTCCCTTAAACTTCAAAAAGTGTTCAGTAAGTTAAGGAAGCTTTTGCGTCACTTCCTTACTTCATGTATGTTTACTTGAAGTAATTATAAATAGATTTGAAGTTCATTTCGGTACAATTTCGGTACGATTACGGTGTCAGTTCAGTGGCAGTCCGGTGAAGTTTCGGTGAAATTTCTCTAGTAAATTTAGAGCGCAGTCTTATATGTTGAGCGCTAGACTTTGCTAAGCTATTGATTGATTACAGAAGTGTTCTGAATCACTCTAGCTTAGCTCTTCTTGGGCGTGGCGGTTTCCGCAAGGCTCAGCCTTCGTCGCGTCGTCAAGGAGTGGTATCAGAGAAAAGAAGTATACCACATTTCCGCAACAATGTGAATATGATGCAATAATGAAGAATGGTACTTGATCTTTATGTGACTTGCCTCCTGGCAAGAAGGCCATTGGCACTAAGTGGGTATACAAGCTGAAGTGTAAACCTGATGGTATAGTTGACAGGTATAAGGCTAGGCTTGTTGCAAAGGGTTATGCACCGGAAAGAGGCATTGATTTTGATGAGACCTTTGCACCTACATGCCGTATGACTACTGTTCAGAGCATCTGTGCACTTGCAGCCCATCATGGTTGGAATGTACTTTAGTTGGACATTAAAACAACATTTCTGAATGGTGACTTGCATGAAGAAGTGTATGTTTTTCAGCCCGGTGGCTTTGTGCACAAAGGGCATGAAAACCAGGTGTGCAAGTTAAAGAAGGCATTATATGGTTTAAAGCAAGCACCACATGCTTGGTATGAGAAGATACATGCCTATCTGATTGCACATGGTTTTGAGAGCAGTCCAACTGAAAGCACCTTATATGTTAAGCATGCTAATGATGTACTTCTGATCATTGTGGTTTATGTTGATGAGATGCTGCTCACTGGTCCTCATGAAAGGCATATTGCTGATTTTACGGCTGATTTGCATGACTCATTTGAGATGTCTGATTTGGGGCATTTGCATCATTATTTGGGCATTCAATTTATGCACGTTGATGGTGGAATGGTGTTGTGTCAAACGAAATATATTGACACATTATTGTAGCATTTTGGCCTTGAAGACGGTAAGCCTATTGCCACTCCTATGGAGACAGGTTTACGATTGAGTCTTCATGATGCTACAGATGCATTTGATGCTGTTCTCTATTAGCAGGCTGTTGGATGCTTGATTTACTTATGCATTACTCAGCCAGATATTCAGTTTGCTGTCTGACAGATGAGCAGATTTATGCATTGCTCAGGAGTTAAGCATTGGCAGGCGGTTAAGCGCATCTTTATTGTTCAGTCTTCTGCCACCACCATCTTCACTGATAGTTAGAGCGCATTGGCAGTTTCGAGGAACCCTGTGTTCCATGCTCGCACTAAGCACATTGAGGTGCATTATCATTATGTCAGGGAGAGGTTCTGTGCTGGGGAGATTAGCTTGGCATATGTGCCCACACAAGAGAACATTGCAGACCTTTTCACGAAGGCTCTGCCCAGGGAGAACTTTGAAGCTTTCCGCAAAGCTTTGGGCTTACTTCCTTTTGTGGAGTGATTTCCACATAGCTTGGCACTTCCTTATACATGAGTGCCAGCTACTTGTCCACCGCATCACTCCCAAGGGGTATTTGTTGATATATTTAGGTAGTGATGTGTGTGAACACTCTAAGACGGCCGGGGCACTTTTTTCCCTCTTTAGGAGGTTTTTTTCCCCCGGCTTGTATATACGCCTATTGCCCTAATGGGCTACTTATCTTTGTACATTCTCTAGTAATACATTCAATATTGTGTGTTGCGTTCCAAGCTTCTTCTTCTTCCTTGTGTTGTTCGCATGCTTCCGCAGACGTCTAACTCCAACAAATTTTATATACAAAAATTATCTATTTTAGAAAATCCTTTTGTTCTTCAAAAAATACATTCTAACATTTCTTCCCCTCCTAGACTTTTTGGCATCTTTGAGAAAAAGTTGATTCAGTAGAATGCATCTTCTTTAGTGCTTCTTCTTTCTTTGATACACTTGAGCGAGGAGGTCATGACTCTTTCTTTTAGTCACATTTAAACTGTTGACCATCTCGAACAAGGCTTTTCTCCATTGTACTGCTCCTTCCAATCTATCGATGACATCCTTCTTTACATATTCGGTGCAAGCTGCTTCATATGCTATGAGTCTTGATTTTGTAATTACTGAGAGTGTACCAAAAATTTTTGACTCTCTTTCAAAAAATCCGCATCTTCCAAAATTTGTATGTAATGACTACCCAAAAACAATATTCTACTGTAATAGGCCATGAGGCATATCCTATCTGGTGTTTTACTTAGATAAAAAAGAAGAGCATCAATGGGTGAAATAAATCCTATGTAATTTAAGGTTCTAACATCTATGTCTGTAAATGTTTCTATACAAGTGAGAATCATCATTATTCTGGTTACTAATATACAAGCAGGGTCACTTACATCTTTGTATGAGGCTATTACTACTTCAGCTGTGTCCACCATATGATTCTTGGTTGGCCATGCTCCTTTCTTAGGTCCTGCTATCTTAGGAAAATTCAACCATCTAGCTAGGATTAAGCCTTCATTTCTTCTTTTCCAATTATCTAGCCAGTCCCTTCTTCTTGCTACAAGGCAATATGCTGGGTTTATCTTCTGCTGTAAATGAGCTTCCTTCCAAATCTTCCTGCATTGAGATCTTTGGTTACATTGGGATCTTCTTCATATTCCAAAAATTGGTTGGAAGGTATCCCCACTCTTGCAATTTGATAATTCTTTATGCTTTCTAAAATCATGCAAAAAGAAATACCTAACCCATCAACAACCCAATGATTTTGATATGGGCTCACATCATTCTCTAGTGAAGATTTTACTATTTGGTTTTCATATTCATCATGCATCTTTCTGATATATTCCATCTTGGCTTCTCTACCTGTTAGTAATTGCTGAATGAATTCTTTTGAGTGTTCTTCTGTTGGTGTTTCCTCTTCAGTAGCCATAAAATGTTCCTTAGGTGGAGGAGACATCTTTGTTGTTTCATTGAATAGTTCCTCTTCTTGTTTCTGTTGTAGTTGTTCTGCCAGCTCCTTTTCCTTTTGTGCATGTTTTTCCACTTGATTCTTCCATTCCTTTATTTCCTTGAGTAATCCTTCTCTTTCTTTTTCCCAATCCTCTCTCTCTTTTACTATATCCTAACTCACTTTGTTGTAACCCTTCATGGCACTTACTGCATGTGCATTAGCTTGCCTTTCCAGTTCCTCTGCATCCTTTAATTCCTCTTGCAATTTCTGAACTTCCTTTCTTAACCCTTCAATCTCCTCACCATCTGATACAGTTTTCTGGGTTTCAATCCTGCCTTGTCCTTCCTCCATCAGTAGCTTATTAATTTCCTCATTGGCTCTAGCCAAGATTTGGTATGAACTTTGCAAAATTTTATATTTTGATTTCATTTTCCTTAGATCTTCTTCAAGCTGACTAATACTTTCTACTTGCTTTGTACATTTTTCCTCCATAAATTTTATTATCTTCTTACTTTGTATATCTTGAGTTTCTAATACTAAAATTTTGCTTGTGAGTTTCTCATTCTTTTCCTCTGTTTCTTTAATTTGATCCTCCATTCTAGATTTTTCTTGTTTTACTAGAGTTCTTGGTAATGATAGATTTAGAATTCTTAGTAAAAATCCTTCTATATCTGAGTCTGACTCAAATGAGGCTTTCCGTTTTCCCTTGTCAGCTACCTTTTCCATTCTTTCCTCTTGCATTTTCGACTTCTTCCTTAAGACCATTCCTTCAGAAATGTTATCTACTTCCATTATTGAACTTTCCACAGCTTTGCTGTTGTCTTTTCTTGTAGGTTTCTTCTTTTGAGATGTCTTCATTTGTACCTTCTTCCTGGCTACTATTGTTGTTCTAATTTTTGGTGGTCCTTGAAGCTCTTTGAAATAATCTAGCAACTCTAGTTCTTTTGTCACAAATATTTCTTCTATTTTTGCAGCCATCATCTATTCATGGAGATCTTCATAGTGTTCTATTTCCTTGTGCTTCCAATTAGTAGCTTTATCAGAGTAATCTTCTAGCATTTTCTGATATTGTGACTCATATAATGCCCTTTTATCCCCTCCTTGTGTTAAGTAAGTCTACAACTTCTCTTTTCCTGTTTGGGGTGGACGTGGCTCTTTATTAGCCTGTAGTTTCTTTTGTTCTACTTGAATTTCTTCCTTGGACACTTCTTCTTGATTTAATTCAAGCTTCTTGGGGTCCATTTTCCTCTTCTTACTTGGTTGAGCTTCTTCTACTGCCATCACCTTCCTCTTGTTGCGCACTTCTTTAACCCCCATGGATTTTAGAGGACTTCCCATGCTAGCCATCATAATTCTAAACATCTAAGCATCTGGAGCCAATTGTAAAATTTCCTCCATCCCCAGTACATGATAGATGATTTTGGTAAAAAATTGAGCTCCATTCATGAACTTCCTTGTTGACCAATGCTTTGCTGCTTCTTTAGATTAGGCATTCTTGGAAAGCATAAGTATTGTAAGAACAACCTTATAGCCATCTCTACATTTTCCTTTCCTCTGAAGTCGGTGAATTTAGAGTAACTTGCATATCAAGCTGCATTTTTCTTCACAAAACTGACATCCAACTTGGTTCCCATAGTATAGAATTTCAAAGCATTCTTGATGTGTTCTGTCTTAATGGATATCTGCACTTCCACACCATCTTTATTATTTACTCTGCACTTGAAATAGGCTTCATTAATTCTTCCTTATCCTTGTAAACTTGATATCACTTGTGCCACCCTTTCAAAATCAATGAAGAAGATTAGTTCATCCAGCATCCTGTGCAATCCTACTGCCTTCCATTTTTTGTAGGTAGGTGTTGCTCTTTGAAAATTATAAAATACTTGGCAAAGCATGGTGTATTCATACTATTCTTTTTTTATTGTGAAGGTATGCTAATCAATAATTCCCAAGGCTCCTTTGAGTTCTTTTGCTATCTTGGCACTCTCAGACAGTTCTTCCTCGGCATCAGACTCTAGCTCATGAACTTCCTCTGTAGCTTCATTGTCCAGGAACCAATGCCCTCTAGATAAGGACACTGAATTTACTTCCAGCTGAGCAATACATAGCTCTTTAGTATTCAACATATTATAAATGTGAAAGATAAAAAAAAACACACCCACTTCAAGACCATGAGTCTCTTTATCAAAAGAAAAAGATTTATGTAAGAAAAACAGGATTTCAAGATTCTTCAAGACTCAAATAAGTGATCATTATAGTGAAACAAGATTTTTTTCTTCTAGGTGCCTTTGGAAAAAAAATGGAAAATAACTCAGACAGATTATCATAAAGAGAAAAAGAAAAGAAAAAATAATTGTTCATATGTTACTAGTATACAAAAGGAAGAAAAAATAAATTAAATCCAACCAACATTCTACACTGTATAACCCTAGATCTTGCTTTTGTGCTCTTCCCCCCTTTTTTTTCATATATTTGAGTATATTATATATTTTTTCATTTTTCATTCTCCCTTTTTTTTAATATCTTTTTCCAATATTGGTCATATGACCATATATGAGATATGAGAGTATTATCTTCCCCTCCTACTCTTTTTCCATGAAAAAGAGTTCCAGATATGTGCCTGGGTGATCTCTTTTGTGTCTAGTGTATGCATGGCTTTGTAATTCAGACCTATCCATGCCTACTTTAGAGATGCATTCCTCTTTATGGTGCAAAGATGGGGTCTTAAGCATTGCACTTAAGTGGTTAGTTGTTGTTGAGGTTTTTCTAGTTCCACTCTTGTGTGCTTCCAATTCTTCTCATTTCTTGGAGATTATTGTGTTTTTTTGTATGTCTTCCACCTGCTTCAATTTTTTAACCCAACATGTTTTCGTATTTGACTTTGCTTTCAACTTGTTGTTGGTATTCCTAATTTTCCAATTTGCATGTTGATTCTGAATAAAATGAGTCTGTTTCTCTTTAGGGCTCCATATCCACTACCTTCTTTGACTTTGACTCATCTGCAAAAGTTTTGTTCTCCATACCAATTGCTCTTTAATTTGTGAAGTCATTTTCTCTCTTTGATTTTGCTTGTGATGAAAGATACTGTTCCCTCTCAAGTCCAAGGGAAAGTGCCTATACACAATGATGTTTTACCCAACTCTCCTGATACTAGGTCAATTTTGGTTTCCCCTAAGTCCACAATTTCACTCCAAAGTTTTGATGGAGGAGGCGAGAAAACGCATGCGCGATTGGATATCCACCTCCAGTGGTCACTTCCTGTAACCTCCCTTTCTTCACTCAACCCCCTCCTTTCACGTCGGGTTCTTGCGCGCTTAGGGGTGCACACAGAGTGCCAAGAAAATAATCTTCAATTGGGATCAAGGTGTAGATATGAACATAGTTAACTGGTTTGACTATCACCTGAATTTACCCTCATACTTTTAACACCCTTCTAGGATGGAAGAGGGTTCGTTGAAAGGAGGGAGAAGTAGGTAAGTCATAGAAGATGAGATCAACCTTGGAAGTTTCACTTCTTCATTGAGGACACCCTTTTTAATACTTCTTGGTAATGTGAGAGCAATGGAAGTAAATTATCTTATTCTCCTATAGTTTGAATATAGCTTCTTGAGTTTATCATGATCTTCGTAAATGTTGATATGCAACACTTACGTGTTAGAAGCCATTCAAAACCTTCGTTTGCAAATTGTTGGTGTGAAGCACTGAAAATAAAGTTTGCACTATGAAACTTGACTCCAATCTTGATTTTCTCGAAATATTGTGTGCATGTACTTTAATATTCTTTATGAGCACATGGCAACTCTCAATAGCTTAGGTATGTCTATTTCGAAGCATCCATTACATATGGAAGCTTGAGCGTTTGAGTCATCCTAAGGATAATCACTCCAGATTCTATGCATCGTTATTTGCTAAGGATGGCTATAGCGAGTAAATAGCTCATACTTTACATGTAAAGAACACAAGTTTTAAATATGGCTCCAATGTTCACGTTAGCAACATATTGGTTAAGAGTATATTAAAGAGTAGGAACAAGTGAAGCCCGTTGTTGACTGTAAAATCCAAAGTGAACGCACACTTGAATGAATGAGAGTTTGAAGGTGCATATTTATATATTTCATGACATTCTTTATCATTAATCTCGACCAAAGTTTATGCAAGAAAGTTTCAAATCATAGGTTTGCATGTTTATGGTCAAGACGTACAAGTAATTCTCATGCCATACTCAGTAAGCCCATACCTCTTCCATTAATTGTAACATAAAATGTAAACATAGAAGATTATGCAGAACTTTTTTTTCAGTCAACAGACACTAATTTCGTTGTTTGCTTTCTGGAATTTCTAAAGCATGTCTATAGTGGGATGCAATTTTCGAGACATACATTGAGTTTGAGTTCTCATTAGCTCAAGAGCTTGCTTCAACAAGTTCATCAATCTCATAATGTGAGATAGTATCAGCACTAACGAACTTCTATACCAAGTCATGTGTGTACAGATTCATTAGACATATAGCGGTAAGAGAATGATTACAGGAAAGAAAAACATGGCCGCTGTAAGCTCTTCACTCCGTTGAGATCAACGTTATTCGAAGTATGCTGAAGCAATCAACTAATTTACTTATCTATGTGATGGTCAGATTGAAAACATCTATAGCACATTCTCTGCTATAGTCACGGTAGCAGAAAAAAACAAAATAAAAAGAACTTCATAAAGTCTGCAGTTTCAATTTCTTTTGAATAACAAACATACCAGCAATATTATAGATTTTGAAGCAGATGCATAGAAATGTTTAGGACTAACATGAACAAAAACCTGATCATTATGACCATCGTCCTTCTCCTTTTCATGTGTGTAGATCCTCTCCCAATTTACAGCGCTCTCTTTTGAACAACAGGTGAAGAGCCTCAGTCCATCACAGCGCAGACAATGGCGAATCTATCATGCACTCATTAACATCAGGATACATAATTTTTATGCTCTATTCGTAGACAATGCCCAACCGATTTGTGCACATGACCATATCTCAACATGGAAAACTCTATTCCTTCTTCCTAACCAGTTTCAACGTTTCACTTCCTTTTGCAATAGCATGCAGATGACCTCTTCCTTCTAGATCAGAACTTTTTACGGGCTTTGTTTCCCACCATAACTTAGCTTGCTTGCGACTGCCTCACCTGCACTTGTCGCTTTCTTGCCACTTCTTCTTCCTGTCCTCTGTCACCATATACAGTGAACCCCTCTGATTCTCTACTCCAACACCCTTTCAGAGACTGCCCTCCTCCTTCTCAATGGCCCATGAAGGCCCCTTTTTCCTTTGTTCCTGAATCGCCCAGAAGATCTCGATCCGTTGCCTCCTGCCCGCTAGCGTGCCAAGCTTGTCATGCAGATAGATCCTCGTGTCTCGCAGGTATTCAGGTGCAAAATCTGCTCTCCCTCAAACCTCCCACATCATATGCCTCTGTCCAAGGGAAAAACTAGCCTCTCCTCCTGTATGTGATCTCTCCTTTTCTGTAGCACAAAAATGCAAGAAAACAAGCAAAGAAGATCCTTTTCCCCCCGGACGATGGACCTCTCTTCTATGCTATCCTCCAAAAATCTCCTCCGCCTACCAGCAATCTCCGCTATTGTTTTCAGGAAATCCAGCTCAAATAGATATTCATTAATAAAAAGGTCATCGGCATCTGATGTCCTCATCAATACCCCTGTATATTCGCAACTAGGAGCACCTGCCGAAATGGCATCCCAAGATCTGACTGCCCATCCCTTTTTTTTTTTGTTTTGGAAACCTCTAGCCGATATTGAATGCCTCTTTCTGTAACCCGATTATGGCAGCTAGGCCCACATCCACATTGAGGGCCGCATTCATAGGCCACATCTACTGCTTCCACAAGCCGTCCACCCTTCAAAGAGACATAGGGAAACTTCTTTCCATTGAAGCACAAGAACACTTTTTTTCACATCATAGCACCCTCCTTCGACAGTGTGTGCCTATACAGAACCAACAAGATAGGGAAGAGAGACAACCGCCTGTTGCTCTTTACTCATCGCTTCTTCCGCGATCTCCCCCCAATTCTCTAACTCCCGTCCTTTACCCGTTCAAATAGCCCACGCTTGACTTCTCATTATAATCCATAGTCGATAGCCCTGTTTTCCTTTACCAATATCTGTATATACATTGACCACCATGACAAAAAACCATGTCTCCAAGTATTGCCTCCCTTGACAGCCTCCCTTTTTGACCAAGAAGTTGTCGTGTTACCTCCAAATACTTCTCATCAATCATCAAATCCACTCTTTAAGTACTTGAAATCAAACGTATTTTCCTGCCAAATAGAACCACATTAGTGCATCAAAACCAACCATTTTCTGAGCTAACATACTCCCCTCTTCTTATTTGCGAAGTCGTCCTCGACGAGCCACTCTCGCTGCAATATAATCAAAACAGCCATGAAAATATCAGTGTACAACTAGTTTGCATACCTTCCCATCGAGCCATTACTCCAACGAAACCTGCACTCATTGAAGCTATTAGTGCTCAAAAAAATCACTCATGAATACATACAAATCGTTCACTTTAAAATGATTCAAGAACATGCACATATATGCAACTCCAATTCCAACATGCATCAAATTGCTCATGCATTCCATTATGAAAATAGTCTCAACCAAAATAACACATGCATATCTTTCCATGTTTTACACATGCACTGTCATTGCGAAAAAACAGAAACGGAAATACCGAAATAAACAACAACAACTGAAATGAATTCAACGGGAGATGCAACATACCCAAAATGCATACCCCTTTTATTGACCTACTATTGGCTATGTACACATATTCCATGACCAGACACTCCCTAAGAATTTCCAACGTCGTCCCACAAAAGCCATTGAGACCTGAGTACAAGTCAAGAGCTACATAAAAAACCCTGGAGTGTCCCACACTCTAGAAAACCCTCGGATAAAGCACACAAGTTATAAAGCAAACCGTTGCATTACCTCGCTAAAGGTCTCATCTATAAGTACATATATAGTATCCGTGCCTTTGAGAATGTTGATTCAGAGTGAGCTGATCTGTCGCAAGCCACCATCTACCAATCACACAAGCAAATAACGTTCCCTTCCAGGCGATCATCACCCTCTTCTCTCTCTCTCTCTCCCCCTTAGGAGTGGGGAATAATTTCATATGTAAATTTTTTTTTTATATTCACACGTTGGCCTACGTTGACATTGGATGCGATTCATGGGCCTGACCACCCGGCCAAGTTGATTCCACCCATCTACCAATGCAACACAGCGCACAACACACAAACACATAATGATAGACAGTAACATATATCAGCTAGCCCATAACGAAGCTGGATGCAGCTCGTGGTCGTGACTACCCAGCCACGATGGCTCCACCTACCTACCAACCCGTTATGGCGCGTAGCTAAGACACAAACATGTACATCCCAAGCCTATGGCGAAACTAGCTGCAGCTCGTGGTCCTAACCGCCCGGCTAGGATAAATCCACCCACCTACTAGCCCACCATAGCGCGTTGGTACAATCACAACAACACAATGTTTTTTTCTTCTCTTTTCTTCTTTTTTTTTCTTTTTTTTTCATAGTTAAGTAATTTTCCCAGTCCTGAGAATTAGGGAGAGGAAGAAAGGGATTTTCCCCACTTTTCCCACACAGACATGCAAACATACACACTCCAGCCTTTGACAGATCAACCACCTCTTCACTCCATTCTCGCAATTACAGACACTACATATGTATTCATCGATTTGACTTTTCACTAGGTAACTACAACTGGCTATGCCTTGGTCCCTCATATACCTATCCTTAGATGATCTAGAATGTGGGTCTCTTGGATGTCTCATGTAGCCTCACCTCATACTCGTATCCCGACAACTTCCCTAGGGTGAGTCAGGCTCAACTTCAGGGCTCCGTCATCACTTCCTATCGTTAACACATCTGCCCAAGCCCAAGTGATACTGTTTTCTTCGTTAGGCATTTCCCTCCAAGGGTCGAAATAGTAATATCGATCCCCCGCCCATCCTACATGTCGGATCAGGTATGTCTCAAACCACTCAATATGAAATATAACATCCAAACCCTGGCTTATGAAGCATACCAGCCAGTGCGCTTGCTCCACATCATACTTGGTCTCAAAGTCGTCGACCTCTATGTCCATGCGGACGAATGTCTGGTCCGAGAAATATATCCCCAGCTCGTACAAATAGAGTTGAGTTATTTGATCTTCCATTTTGTTACTTAGCTCCTAACAGTCTCTGCGCAACACAAAAAAATAATTAGAAGTTCAAAATTCTTGAGCTAGCAAGGAATAATCTTTATGCAATAAAAATCATAGCTAACATATGTTGGAGTTAGACGTCTGCGGAAGCACACGAACAGCACAAGGAAGAAGAAGAAGCTTGGAGCACAACACACAAGACTGAATGTATTACTAGAGAATGTACAAAGATAAGTAGCCCATTAGGGCAATAGGCGTATATACAAGCCGGGGGAAAAAAACCTCCTAAAGAGGGAAAAAAGTGTTCCCGGTAGTCCTAGAGTGTTCACACACATCACTACCTAAATATATGAACAAATCCCCCCTGGGAGTGATGCGGTGAACAAGGAGCTGGCACTCATGTATAAGGAAGTGCCAAGCTATGTGGAAATCACTCCACAAAAGGAAGTAAGCCCAAAGCTTTGCGGAAAGCTTCAAACTTCTCCCTAGGCAGAGCCTTCGTGAAAAGGTCTGCAATGTTCTCCTGCGTGGGCACATATGCCAAGCTGATCTCCCCAGCAGAGAACCTCTCCCTGACATAGTGATAATGCACCTCAATGTACTTAGTGCGAGCATGGAACACAGGGTTCCTCGCAACTGCCAATGCGCTCTGACTGTCAGTGAAGATGGTGGTGGCAGAAGACTGGCCAACACCCAAATCAGCCATAAGGCGTCTGTGCCACACACACTCAACAGTCGCTGTGAAAGCTGACCTATACTCAGCCTCACAACTGGAAGTGGCCACAGTAGGCTGCTTCTTGCTCAACCAAGATATACATGAGCTACCAAGCATGAAGCAAATACCACTGGTGGACACACGAGTGTCATAGCAACCAGCCCAATCTGAGTCAGAAAAAGCATGCAAATCTGGCGGTAGTGATCCCCCCTTGGGATAAAACAACCCAAGTAGCCGAGTACCACTCAAGTAGCGAAAGATGCGCTTAACCGCTTTCCAATGCGTGACTCCTGGGCAATGCATAAACCTGCTCATCTGTGAGACAGCAAACTGAATATCTGGCCGAGTAATGCATAAGTAAATCAAGCATCCAACAGCCTGCTGATAGAGAACAACATCAAATGCATCTCCAGCATCATGAAGACTCAATCGTAAACCTGTCTCCATAGGAGTGGCAATAGGCTTACAGTCGTTAAGGCCAAAACGCTGCAATAATGTGTCAATATATTTCGTTTGACACAAAGCCATTCCACCATCAACGTGCATAAACTGAATGCCCAAATAGTGATGCAAATGCCCCAAATCAGACATCTCAAATGAGGCATGCAAATCAGCCTTAAAATCAGCAATATGTGTCTCAATAGGACCAGTGAGCAGCATGTCATCAACATAGACAACAATGATCAGAAGCACATCATTAGCACGCTTAACATATAAGGTGCTTTCAGTTGGACTGTTCTCAAAACCATGTGCAATCAGATAGGCATGTATCTTCTCATACCAAGCACGTGGTGCTTGCTTTAAACCATATAACGCCTTCTTTAACCTGCACACCTGGTTTTCATGCCCTTTCTGCACAAAGCCACGGGGCTGAAAAACATACACTTCTTCATGCAAGTCACCATTCAGAAATGCTTTTGTGCTTCATCAAAAGAAACAGGCTCATTCTCATCACAGAGACTAGATGCAGCCATAGCATAGCAATCTGATGCAAAGGAGGCACTATGAGAGCCTCAACGAGTACGATATGACAAAGGTGCATCTAATTTGCTGTCACGCAAAGTCTACACCAGCCATTTTGGCATAGTTTTTGCCTGCTCAATATCAGCTCTCTCATCAGCAAGTGCATCATGTAAATCTGCATCAGAAATGGAATGATCTGCATCATCATATGAAACCTGCAAAGGCTGAGAAGTTGCCTCATTAGGACCAGCACTAGACTATCCACCTGTAAAAAGAGGCATCAAAGTATCATACATGTCTTTGGAGCTAACAGATGTCTCCTTAGTACATGAAAGCAATGGCTGAATAACATCTTCCACAAAGACAACATCACGACTAACCAGAATGCGTTTAGTTTGTGGATGATACAGACGATAGCCTTTACTTTCAGAACTGTACCCAACAAAAATACATTTTACTTCCAATTTTCTGCGCTGTTGTTCAGGCACTAATGCATATGCCAAACAACCAAAAACACGCAGATGAGCAACAGATGGCTTGCGGTCATGCCAAGCCTCATATGGAGTGATAGACTGTAACGCTTTAGTGGGACACCTGTTCAGTACATATGCTGCACACATGACAGCCTCAAGCCAGAAACTATGAGGTAAAGCCTGACTCTTGACCATACACCTCGCCATCTCCATGAGAGACCTGTTCTTCCGTTCAGCAACTCCATTCTGTTGAGGTGTATACGGCACTGTACACTGGTGTTTTATCCCACGTTCAGCCAGAAATGCATTAAAATCTGAAGACATATATTCCCCCCCTCGATCAGAACGAAGGGTGCCCATTTTACATGCTGACAGATTTTCAGCCAAAACCAAAAACTGTTTGAAGCACATGAACACTTCGGACTTTGCTTTGAGTGGATATACCCATGCATGCCTGGAAAAATCATCAATGAAAGTCACGAAGTAAAGGTAATTTCCAAAAGAGGGTGTCTGCATAGGACCACAGACATCACTATGTACAAGCTGCAATTTCTACGTAGCCCGAACTGAACCATCTTTTGGAAACGAAGAACGCTGCATTTTGCCCAAAATACAGCCTTCACAAACATGTTTTCCAGGTGCCTCAAGTTTGGGCAAAGAGGACACCATTTCAGATTTCTGCAGGCGTAACAAACTAGCAAAATTCAGATGACCAAAGCGTGCATGCCAAAGCTTTGCATCTGACATAGCCTGAGAATCATGAACTGCACATGCCGAATCATTCACAGATCTTTCATAGTCTATGAGCTTATACAGACCACGACATAAAATGCCAGAAGCAATAATCACATCGCCATTTGAGAGATCATGGACTGTACACCTGTCATCAACAAATTTCACAACCAAGCCAATCTTGGCTAATGCAGAAACTGATAACAGATTCTTTTTGATCCCTGGCATAAATAAAGCATCTGACAAAGTGAAAGAACTACCATCAGCAGTAGTCAGAATGATCTTACCAACTCCCATAACAGGATAAGAGGAGTTATTGGCGCATGTGACAGTATTCCCTGTAGGGGCAGGCTCAAGTGAAGAGAAGAAACTGCGTTGCGAGGTAATATGTTTGGTCGCCCCACTGTCAAAGTACCAAACATCTGAGTCTACTGCAGACATGCACTGATCAGGAGAAGATGGGTCAAAACTGAAGACAGTAGTAAACGCCCATTCTTCTTCCTGCACAAGATTTGCAGACTCTGTTTTTGGTGTAGAGGCCTCTGCAACAACCATTCCAGCCTCTTTCTTCTTTGCCTCTTTAGCAGCCAGTTTTGGACAGTTCTTTATGATATGATCATTGCCTTTACAGTACTTACAAAACAATTTCTGCTTTTCTGATTTTTTCTCATCTTTGTCTTGGTTCTTTGAATGTGCAGCATTTGCAGATTTCTGCTTACTAGTAGAAGAGCTCCATTTTCCTTTGCCCTTCTGACTAGCCAGGAAAGCTTGATCTGCAACACGCATAATGGACCTGTTCTGCCTGGACTGATCTTCCTACAATAGAACAGAGACTAATTCCTCAAATGACAAGGCATTCGGATTGCCTTTCATCATCAACCGAAGAGTAGAGGCAAAACTCTGATATGAATCAGGAAGACCATTCAGAACGGTCTGCACAAGTGAGCTATCTGGTATAACCTCATCAGCAGAAATCAATTGTTCCTTCAAGTCTTTGATCTTTGTAAGAAAACTGTCCATAGAATCACCTTCATTCATGTGCTCACTCTCCAACTGTTTTCGGAGGTAAGCAACACGAGCCTCATTCCTAGCCTGGTACAAAGTGGTAAGTGTATCCCAAGCATCCTTTGCTGTTCTGCAAGAGCGAATGTGAGAAATAATGGCACGTTTGACAGACAAAGCTATCAATGCATGTGCCTGGGCATCTCTGCCATCCCAACGAATCTGCTCTGCAGTAGGTGCAACAGAAACAGCAGCACGAACAGGAATCTGCGGAATATCATCTTCGACACCATCTTCATAAGCTCCAACACCTGTATTTGCAGTACCTGTCGTTACAGGTGTAACAGGACGTCTTTCAACACCCTGCACAATGTTCCACAATCCTTTTGCAACCAGTACATGTCGCATCATATAAGCCCATAATGGGTAGTTGGTACCATCCAACTTATCCTCAACAGCCAACATACAGAATACATCACTGCTTTCAGCCATGGCCGGTGACTAAAATACCTTGATGCAGAAAATTGACTGTATCTAAAAAGGTTGAACGGAACTGCCCAAACGAGTTCTGCTAGACCTGTAGCAGACTTCGAGACCCTTAAACCGGCGAACAGAAACTGGTATATACCTTTGGCACAAAAGGACAAAATAGCCTGCACAAGCGCTGCGATAGTGCGTTCGGAGGCCGAAACGAGCTTAGATCGCGATTTTGGCACCACAAAGCAAAGCAGTTTTGATCTCGGAAACACCCTGAGTATGCTCACCAAATTTCGTGCGAATCTGAGATTGCAAACGGAGGAGTGTCGACGGCGCCCTAGAAGAAGCGACGACCTGCTCTAATACCAATTGTTGGAGTTAGACGTCTGCGGAAGCACACGAACAGCACAAGGAAGAAGAAGAAGCTTGGAGCACAACACACAAGACTGAATGTATTACTAGAGAATGTACAAAGATAAGTAGCCCATTAGGGCAATAGGCGTATATACAAGCCGGGGGAAAAAAACCTCCTAAAGAGGGAAAAAAGTGTTCCGGGCAGTCCTAGAGTGTTCACACACATCACTACCTAAATATATCAACAACATATGCGCATATATATATGTATACATATATAACTATACATCTATGTACAAGTAGTCTACTACGTCCTTCCGCTTGGATCTCGTCTGGCTTCTCCTGTCCTAATGCTACTTGAAATATGGTTTGACTCGAAGCGCGTTAACCTTCATGGGAGCACATTCTTCTCCTAAATCCTGAATTTGCATGGAACCATTGGAGTTGAGTTCCACCACTTTAAACGGTCCTGCCCATCTTGTTTGTAACTTCCCCAGGAATTTATAATATTTACTATCATAGACTAGCACCAAATCCCCTTCATGAATCGCATAGGTCTTGAGATTCTTGTCATGCCTCTCCTTACGTCTTCTCTGAATAGCTTCCAGACTTTGCTGTGCAATGAGTCTCTTTTCTTCTAGCTTGACCAATTGTATGTACCTCTCCTTCAACAACTCTTCCTCTCCCAGCATGGCCTTGATGGCCACTCTTAATGTCGGCACTTCTTATACTAGGGAGAACGGAGTGCTCTTGGTCGTCACTCGGTAGGATGTTCTATACGCCCACAAAGCTTCCAAAAGTCTCTCATCCCAGTCTCGCCTATGCACAACTACTGTCTTTGTCAGAATCTGTTCAAGAACCTTGTTGGTAGCCTCCACTTGTCCATTCGCTCTCGGGTAATATGGAGTGCTTTTCCTATGTTTGATCTTATACAATTCCATTAATTCCTCGATCAGTTCGTTGACAAAATGTGTTCCTCTATCACTCACTATCTCCAACGAGCATCCGAATCGGGTGATAATTTGTTCATACAAAAATTTAGCTACATCAATAGCTCGGTCAGTTTTCAGAGCTTTGGCTTCTACCCACTTGGTAACATAGTCAGTGCAGACCAAGATATACCCAAAGGCTTAAGAGCCAGCATCGACGTAAGAGGAGCTGCATGTGCTAATGTTGGTTTGCCCATTCTTTGGCATTTGTCGCATTTCTTATAGTATGTGTGAGAGTCTTTGAACAGCGTTGGCCACCAATACCCAGCCAATAAAATCTTTCTTGCCATCAGCTCACCAGCAAAATGCCCACCGCAGGGTTCATCATGTAATGCTCTCAACACTAGGGTTGCTTCTTCTTCCTCAAGGCACCTCCGATAAATGCTCTCATGGACAAAATATCGATAGAGCTGCCCACCAATGATGCTATGGTGTTTTGCCAGTGTTAACAGTTTTTGCTTCTCTCTCTTGCTTGCTCCCGGCGGGTATTTAGTGGTGCACAAGAAATACACCAAGTTGGCATACCAAGGTACCTTAGCATCAACCTGAAATAGATGTCCATCAGGAGCATCGTCGGGCACACCAGAGATTGGCTCCTCATTAATAATTCGAGATAAATGGTCGGCCAATATATGCGCTTTGCCTGGTTTGGTTACCGCTGTGAACTGAAATTCTTGTAGGAGTAGCATCCACCTCATCAATCGCCTTGATAGCTTGGGTTTATTAATGATATACTTTAGGGCTTCGTGATCCACATGAAACATGAAATGCTTTCCCATCAGGTAATGTCGATACTTGTTTACCGCAAAGATCACCAAGAGGCATTCCTTTTTTGTAGTCGTGTAGTTTCTTTCAGTGCTATTCAAGTTTCAACTTGCGTAATAAATAGGGTGGTCCAATTTCCTTTCATTGGCTTGACATAGCACTGCTCCAACCGCAGTATGAGAAGCATCTGTGTGCACATGAAATTCTTTCGTCCAATCGGGTGCTACCAAAATCGGTGCATTTATCAATCTCTCTTTGATCAAGTCGAATGCAACTTGACACTCTCTAGTCCATTGATATTGTTGGTCTTTCCTCAAAAGATTCGTCAGTGGTGCTGCTATTGATGCAAAAATTAATATAAATCGTCGATAATAATTAGCATGCCCCAAGAATCCTCTGAGTTGCCGCAAGTTTTGAGGAGGTGGAAGTTGTCCGATTTTTTCTACTTTATCCTCGTCAACCGCGATCCCTCTTTCGGAAATAACATGTCCCAAGAGCAATCCTCTTCGTACTCCAAATGTACACTTTTCAGGATTTAATGCGATGCCTTTTTCAATGCTTCTTCTTAAAATAGCTTCGATCCTCTCCATCATGTTTTCATTGTTGCCTTTGATCGCAAAATCATCGAGGAATATCTCCATCCAATCCTGCACATAGTCTTGATATGCAGCTATCATTGCCCTCTGGAATGTGACTGGTGCATTGCATAATCCAAATGGCATCACACGATATGCATACCTATCCCATTCTGTCGTGAAAGTAGTTTTTGATTGATCCTCTTCATGGATTTGGATGTGGTTGTACCCACTGAAACCATCCAAAAATGAGTACAATTTATGGCCAACCACTCTGTCTAAGATTTGATCAGTAAACGACAAAGGGAAGTGATCCTTTTTTGTGCGCTCGTTCAACTTTCGATAATCTATGCAAATGTGGATTTTCTTATTTTTTTTCGGAACAACTACAATTGGTGATACCCATTCACTGGAGGCGATGGGATATATGAATCCTGCTTCCAATAACATAGTCAATTCCAGCTTGATCAATTTCGAGTAGACTGGATTTGTCCGCCTAAGTCGTTGACATATTGGTCGGGTGCCTTCTTCCAAATCTATATAATGTTGGCAGATTCAGGGATCAATTCCTCTCAGATCACTGTATGACCATGCAAAGGCCTTGCTGAAATTTTTGAGTGCCAATTTAATGCAATCTCGTACTCCATCTAGTAGCTCTGACCCCACGCTCAAGAACTTTTTTGGAAAAACTTCCCATTTTTCCACCTGAGCTTCTCACGAATATTCCTTATTCCTTGATGACACTGTGATTGGAAAGTGCTCCCCGATCACGCGTGCATGGTTGGCTAGTAAATCATTGTTTTGTTCTGTTTCGATTGGACCCAATTTCTTTAGTTCAGCTTTTGCAATGGCTTCTGACACTTTAGTCTTACTTTTCTTCTGATTCTCGACTTCTCCTTAGAAGCTCTACTTCTAGCACTCTAACCCTTTCTCTCAACTGTTGTACTTCCATTGTCGGAGCTAAGTCCAGTTTCAACTCTTCTTTTGAAGTTCCGTTCTCCAAGGATTGGGTAGCTTTGCTTTCCTTTGCGTCTATAGTCAACATGTAGCACTCAAATTCACTGGTATGTGTCAACCATCCTAGCAACTCCTGGTCTGAGTCATCGTTGTAAACTAGTGGATCTTTGTACTCGCCCACTTTTGCGTGTTGGAGTTTGGACAATTGCAAGTTAAATCCATCCTGTGAAAGGTCCTTGGAAGTCTCCGTGTGCAGGGCAAATCTTACCCGCGCCATTTCTTGTCTAACCTTTTCCTTTGCTTTCAGCTCCCTTTCCTCAGCTGTTGTCGATTTCTTACCGTTCAAATTTGGAGACACTTGAAGTTGTATTCGATCAGCTTTCGGTCCAATTGTGATAAATCCTGTGCACCAATCGTGCACACATTCGGCTTGCACCAGCCATGGCCGTCCAAGTAAGATCGAGAAGGTAGCCTATGAGGTCCTTGGTCTTACTATCAGATAGTCAACTTTAAATTCTAGACCGCCCACAACTGTGCTTACATTCTTTAAAAGACCCGCAGGCTTCACTTGTGTCTGCCATTCTCAAGGACATCAGAGTTTCTTCCATGTGGTTGAGGCCCAAAGCTTTCATCATGAACTCAGTCATAAGGTTGACTGTGGCTCCACTATCTAACTAAGCCCCATGGACTACATATCCTTTAATCTCGACGGTCACAGCTGGAGCATTCGAATCAATTTGCATCGTAATACTTTGAATCATACCTTGGACCTCTTTATCTTGTCTCTTTTTATTGCGAGCTTTCCTCGGCTTCTTTATGTATTCGTTGTAGAATTGTTTCCTATATGCAGGTGAACATTTCAGCAATGTGCCAATGTCCAGTGTGACTTCCGTGTCAGCGAGCAACTTTACGATGTCCACTTCCTCCAAACTTTGTCTTTCCTTCCTACACTTTGGAGCCCTTAATCTTTCGGGAAATGGTGCTATGCCTGGCACAAACTCTTTGGTCACTGGTGGAAGAATCTCTATCTCTTCCCCATCCTCAAACTCTTACTGCTCAGCAAATCCTCCAACTTGGTTTTCTACCTCTCCATGCTCAGCTATCTTCTCTGATCTCGCTTCTTCGGTTTCACCTTCTCGATGTTTCTTTGAATACTCTTGGGTCCTTGTGACTACTGCCACAGTTGGCTCTTTATGTGGTTTCTTGGCCTGGTAAGCATCCACAAAGTGCATTGACGAGCTAGAGCCTTCTTGAGGGTTTGTTGTCTTGAACACTACTCTGATCGTAGGAACGTGCTCTTGAGCTCTCGTTGTGGAATGAATTTGAGTATCAACATAATTCGAGGACCCTACTGGTCCCTTATCCTTGCCAGTGGAAGCTCTTCGTTTTGGACAATCTTCATCAAAGTGGCCCTCTCCACTACATTACCTACATAGTGGGGTATAATCAATTGGTTTCTTTTCGTTTGGACATCTAGATTGAGTATGGCCAAAGCCATGGCATCTCCAACACTGGATTGGACCATCTCTTCTTTGATCATGTGCGGCTCCTCTCGGATAGTCTCCTCCTTGACCCTGAGCACCATATCCATAAGTCGGTCTGTTTTCCCAATGAGATGTAGGTGGGACACTTTGAGCGGGTAATCCCGTGTAGGGTCTTTCTCTTGTATCTCCCGATTTCATGGTCCTCTCTTCATAGGCTCTCTTGTTGTAACATCGGTCCTCCGTGTGATTTGTTCTTCCACAAAAAGTACAATGCATTCTAGGTGGTGATCTATCTGTGAATACTCTTGAGACTGTAGGGCATTCTGAAGCCAAATGGCCGTAACCATGGCACTTTCCACACCATGTATTCGATCTAAACACTTGGTTGGGGTTTGTAGTTACCTCTAGTTTTACTGTGTATGTTTCTTGGGTCATTGTGGCAGCTTTTATAGCTTGTGTGACCAACTCCAATATTCGTTCTTCAGTTAGCGCAGGCTTTACCTCGTCTCGCGTGCTAGTGGCAGCTACAAAAGCTGGGGTCGTCAATGCAGGACTTCCTTGACTAGGATCTTTCATTGGTATGATTCCTGGGCCTCCCATTGGCTCGTATAAGAGCTCCATCTTCCTTTGTTGACATAATTGTACTTCC
The DNA here is from genome assembly GCA_020310875.1 of Ceratopteris richardii. NCBI lineage: Eukaryota > Viridiplantae > Streptophyta > Polypodiopsida > Polypodiales > Pteridaceae > Ceratopteris > Ceratopteris richardii. The sequence continues at coordinate 128,401,016 of CM035408.1, forward strand.
TCCCAAAGCCTTGCTTGTTCCTTAGCATCTATTAAAGTTGCAGGTCTTGTCAGGCTGATATGCTGCTGCGTCGTAGGATCTCTCAATCCCGCAATGAATCTTCTTTTCAATGTCTTGTCGTTCGGGGCATTCGCGCCCATCTTTCTTACCATAGTTTCCATTCTCTGAATGTAGTTATCGATGCTCTCATTGACTCCCTATCGCAGGTAATCCATCTGTTGGGCCAATCTATCTTGGAAGCCTTGTCGTCGAAACTTTGCCAAGAAGGCTTCCTTTAGCATCTGATAAGTTCCACGCTCTTGTGGTGCCAAATTCCCATACCAATTGGCTGCCTCATCACGAAGAATAGCCGGAAAAATCCTCAACCTTTGACCCTGGTCAACTACCTCATTGGCCTCACAAGTAACCTCAAACAGCTGGATAAAACTATCAGGATCCTCGTCCCAAGCACCTGAGAACTTGGTAAAGTCCCCCAAATGAACTGAAATCCGTTGAGCCATTTCAAACAGAGGTGTGATGTCAATATCACTTCGATCCCAAAAATTTAGTGCACGCGGCCTCAGGATCCCTCCTTCAAACTTTTGCACTTGATTTGCGACTCTTCTACGGGAGTACACGTTTTTGGCAGATTTCTTCGAGCTAGTCGAGGTTGACTCACCTTGCGATTCCCACCTCTTCCTTTCTCTTTCAAGGGCTCTTCTCTGAGCGAGTTCCTCTCTTTGCGTTTGTGTTGCTCCTGAGGATGAGCTCCCCTCGCTCATGTACTAGATCTGGAGTCCGCAAGCTCGACCAACATGTGGCGCTAGGCAACCCTATGGCACACTCTTATAGAGATGTGCCAAGCTATTCCCGACAGATGCACCAAAATGTTTCCCTCTGAAGTCCAAGGGAAAGTGCCTATACACAATGATGTTTTACCCAACTCTCCTGATACTAGGTCAATTTTGGTTTCCCCTAAGTCCACAATTTCACTCCAAAGTTTTGATGGAGGAGGCGAGAAAACGCATGCGCGATTGGATATCCACCTCTAGTGGTCACTTCCTGTAACCTCCCTTTCTTCACTCAACCCCCTCCTTTCACGTCGGGTTCTTGCGCACTTAGGGGTGCACCCTAAGTGCCAAGAAAATAAGAGTGCACTTAGGGGTGTAGATATGAACATAGTTAACTAGTTTGACTATCACCTGAATTTACCCTCATACTTTTAACACCCTTCTAGGATGGAAGAGGGTTCGTTGAAAGGAGGGAGAAGTAGGTAAGTCATAGAAGATGAGATCAACCTTGGAAGTTTCACTTCTTCATTGAGGACACCCTTTTTAATACTTCTTGGTAATGTGAGAGCAGCGGAAGTAAATTATCTTATTCTCCTATAGTTTGAATATAGCTTCTTGAGTTTATCATGATCTTCGTAAATGTTGATATGCAACACTTACGTGTTAGAAGCCATTCAAAACCTTCGTTTGCAAATTGTTGGTGTGAAGCACTGAAAATAAAGTTTGCACTATGAAACTTGACTCCAATCTTGATTTTCTCGAAATATTGTGTGCATGTACTTTAATATTCTTTATGAGCACATGGCAACTCTCAATAGCTTAGGTATGTCTATTTCGAAACATCCATTACATATGGAAGCTTGAGCGTTTGAGTCATCCTAAGGATAATCACTCCAGATTCTATGCATCGTTATTTGCTAAGGATGGCTATAACGAGTAAATAGCTCGTACTTTACATGTAAAGAACACAAGTTTTAAATATGGCTCCAATGTTCACGTTAGCAACATATCGGTTAAGAGTATATTAAAGAGTAGGAACAAGTGAAGCCCCTTGTTGACTGTAAAATCCAAAGTGAACGCACGCTTGAATGAATGAGAGTTTGAAGGTGCATATTTATATATTTCATGACATTCTTTATCATTAATCTCGACCAAAGTTTATGCAAGAAAGTTTCAAATCATAGGTTTGCATGTTTATGGTCAAGAACGTACAAGTAATTCTCATGCCATACTCAGTAAGCCCATACCTCTTCCATTAACTGTAACATAAAATGTAAAAACAGAAGATTATGCAGAACTTTTTTTTTCAGTCAACAGACAATAATTTCGTTGTTTGCTTTCTGGAATTTCTAAAGCATGTCTGTAGTGGGATGCAATTTTCGAGACATACATTGAGTTTGAGTTCTCATTAGCTCAAGAGCTTGCTTCAACAAGTTCATCAATCTCATAATGTGAGATAGTATCAGCACTAACGAACTTCTATACCAAGTCATGTGTGTACAGATTCATTAGTCAGATAACGGTAAGAGAATGATTACAGGAAAGAAAAACATGGCCGCTTTAAGCTCTTCACTCCATTGAGATCAACATTATTCGAAGTATGCTGAAGCAATCAACTAATTTACTTATCTATGTGATGGTCAGATTGAAAACATCTATAGCACATCCTCTGCTATAGTCACGGTAGCAGAAAAAAACAAAATAAAAAGAACTTCATAAAGTCTGCAGTTTCAATTTCTTTTGAATAACAAACATACCAGCAATATTATAGATTTTGAAGCAGATGCATAGAAATGTTTAGGACTAACATGAACAAAACCCTGATCTTTATGACCATCGTCCTTCTCCTTTTCATGCATGTAGATCCTCTCCCAATTTACAACGCTCTCTTTTGAACAACAGGTGAAGAGCCTCAGTCCTTCATAGCACAGACAATGGCGAATCTATCATGCACTCATTAACATCAGAATACATAATCTGTATGCTCTATTCGTAGACAATGCCCAACCGATTTGTGCACATGACCATATCTCAACATGGAAAACTCTATTCCTTCTTCCTAACCAGTTTCAACGTTTCACTTCCTTTTGCAACAGCATGCAGATGACCTCTTCCTTCTAGATCAGAACTTTTTACGGGCTTTGTTTCCCACCATAACTTAGCTTGCTTGCGACTGCCTCACCTGCACTTGTCGCTTTCTTGCCACTTCTTCTTCCTGTCCTCTGTCACCATATACAGTGAACCCCTCTGATTCTCTACTCCAACACCCTTTCAGAGACTGCCCTCCTCCTTCTCAATGGCCCATGAAGGCCCCTTTTATTGTGTTCTTGAAGCGCCCAGAAGATCTCGATCCGTTGCCTCCTGCCCGTTGCCCTGCCAAGCTTGTCATGCAGATAGATCCTCGTGTCTCACAGGTATTCAGGTGCAAAATCTGCTCTCCCTCAAACCTCCCACATCATATGCCTCTGTCCAAGGGAAAAGCAGCCTCTCCTCCTTTATGCGATCTCTCCTTTTCTGTAGCACAGAAATGCAAGAAAACAAGCGAAGAAGATCCTTTTCCCCCCGGACGATGGACCTCTCTTCTATGCTATCCTCCAAAAATCTCCTCCGCCTACCAGCAATCTCCACTATTGTTTTCAGGAAATCCGACTCAAATAGATATTCATTAATAAAAAGGTCATCGGCATCTGATGTCCTCATCAATACCCTTGTATATTCGCAACCAGGAGCACCTGCTAAAATGGCATCCCAAGATCTGACTGCCCATCCCTTTTTTTTGGTTTTGGAAACCTCTAGCCGATATTGAATGCCTCTTTCTGTAACCCGATTATGGTAGCTAGGCCCACATCCACATTGAGGGCCGCATTCATAGGCCACATCTACTGCTTCCACAAGCCGTCCACCCTTCAAAGAGACATAGGGAAACTTCTTTCCATTGAGAGAAGCACATGAACACTTTTTTTCACATCATAGCACCCTCCTTCGACAGTGTGTGCCTATACAGAACCAACAAGATAGGGAAGAGAGACAACCGCATGTTGCTCTTTACTCATCGCTTCTTCCGCGATCTCCCCCCAATTCTCTAACTCCCGTCCTTTACGCGTTCAAACAGCCCATGCTTGACTTCTCATTATAATTCATAGTCGATAGCCCTGTTTTCCTTTACCAATATCTGTATATACATTGACCACCATGACAAAAAACCATGTCTCCAAGTATTGCCTCCCTTGACAGCCTCCCTTTTTGACCAAGAAGTTGTCGTGTTACCTCCAAATACTTCTCATCAATCATCAAATCCACTCTTCAAGTACCTGAAATCAAACGTATTTTCCTGCCAAATAGAACCACATTAGTGCATCAAAACCAACCATTTTCTGAGCTAACATATACATAAATTCTTCTGTTGGAGATTGCTTTTTGTTACTATATTTTGCTGACTTTGTTTCCTCATTGGATCGCTGCTATCTTCACTTTTGATTATATCCTTTTTTAATGAAAACTCTTCATCTATAGAGAAAGTAAACTTCTCCATTTCCATTCTGGAGGTTTCTTCATTGATTTCCTACACATCATGAATAACAATTTTTTTTTTAAATTCTTTTATTAGGCAAATGCGAATGAAGTACCATTTTTTCAAAATCAATTGATACCCTATTTTCTTTTATCCATGTTTGCCCTAAAATCAATCATTCAGATGAGCTTGCTATAGTCTTCTCTAGTGTTCAATAGTCAAAGGATGGTTATACCTTTGGATCCTACATCCATTTATGAAATTTGGCATGATTTCTCCATCTAAAGTTGCCAACTGTACTGCTCCATTATGTCTAATCTGATGGATAATATAAGGACCATGTCCTCTTTTTTGTAGTTTTCTATTGTGTTCTTTAAGTGTATATGCTAACACTAAATCTCCTTCTCGCAATTCCTTATCTTTGATGTGAACATCATGACATGATTTTTGCCTTTTCTTATCTGCATATATACTCATAACTGCTTGTAACCTTGAAGCTCCTATTTTTTTTTATTCCAACACTCTATTCGATAATTCATGTCATGTCCATTCTAGTTGATTTGCTACCTTCAGTGTTGGTATTAGAAATTCTAGTGGTAGTTCTGCATTCTAACCATACACCAAATTAAATGGAGTGGTTCCTATTGTAGTCTTATATGCTACCCTATAGGCCCATAGGACATGATGAAGTTGAAGATCCCAATCTGATCTTTTTGGATTTACTAATTTTGTAAGTACATTGCACAAAATTTTATTTGTGCTTTCTGCTAAACCATTGGCTTGAGGATGATAGGGTGTTGATTTTCTATGAATAATCATAAAACAATCAATTAGATTTTTAATAACCTGATTAAGGAAATGAGAAACCCTATCACTTACCAACTCAATAGGTAATCCAAATCTGGTGATTATGTTTATTTTCCTGGAACCAATACAAAGTGGCTAATTCAATAATTTTTTTGCTTTGATAGTTTTGGCATTGTATAACATATCTCCCAAACATCTTGTCCTTTGATTGGCCGGTGTAATCCCATTCTAGATAAATCAATTAGAGTTACAATCTTGGAAGCATGAATAATAATGTGCTTTCTGTAAATAGTTTCTTTGCTCTTCCTCTGGGGTACAATATTCCAACACACAAATATGATTTACATGGTATAAATGTTCAACCAATAATACAAAGTTTCTTATTTGTAATAACACATGTATTCTATTACCCATATTTTTACATGGTCCAACTATAAGAAGTGGCACCAAAGGCATTACCCAACCAGAAGCACTTTCTACTTTGAACAGATAAGCATCTGGAAAGTCATCATTAATTGGAAGAGTTTGTTCTTTTGTTTGAATTCTAGACAAATGATTTGCTCTAAAATGTGTTTCCCCTTGTCTAACCACCACTTCAAATTCAAATTCCATTAAGAGTAAGAGCCATCTACAATTCTTCCAGTATGACAAGATTTGCTTACCAAATATAATAATGCTAGGTGGTCCACAAATAACTTAAATTTATTGGCTAGCAAATAATTTCTATATTTTTTTTACTGCTAACACCATTCCTAATCCTTCTCTTTTAGTAGTGGTATAGTTCCTTTCTGTTTGATTCAACTGGCTACTGGCATAAGCAATAAGGAAATCTAATTTACTTCCTTCAATTTGTGACAAAACACATCCTAGAGCGAATTTGGAAGAATCCACATGAACATGAAAGATTTGATCCCATTGTGGTGTTTTCAAAATAGGTGCTATCACAAAACAAGTTTTTAAAGTTTCAAAGGCTTCATGACATTCTTGGGTCCATTCAAATTTGGTTATTAGAGCATATAAGGGTTTAGCAATATCTACAAACTTATGTACAAATTTCTTTTAATAAACACAATGATCCATAAAGGTTTGAAGTTCTTCACATTGGTTGGCTTGGGAAAATCCACTATTGCTTTGATTTTTTGTCATCAGTAGAGATCCCATTCTTGGAAACTATGTGTCCCAACATTCTTCCTTGTCTGACAAAGAATACACATTTCTCAGGGTTAAGACACACTCTATAGATTTTACATTTTTTGAATATATTCTCCAAGTCTTGTAGATGATTTTGTCTTTTTTTTTTTGAGAAAGTACAAAGGTCATCTACATAGATTTCCATCATGCTTCTCAAAAAATATTTGAACACATGACACATTAATCTTTGGAATGTAGCTCGTGCATTGGTTAAACCAAACGACATAACCCTAAATGCATAAATACCCCATTCTGTTGCAAAAGCTATCTTATGTTGATCTTCTATTGCAATAGGGACTTGGTTATGAAAATCCATCCAAGCGACTATAGACCTCTTTGCCAGCTACTCTTTCCATCTGTTATTGGCAATGGATAGCTATCCCTTATAGTTGTAGCATTAACTCTCTTTAAGTTAATACAAACCCTAAGTTTTCCATTTTTCTTTGATACTACAACTATAGGAGAAATCCACTCAGTATACTCAATTTCATAAATGAAATTGGTAGCCAATAATTTTTCAATTTCCTCTTTTATTTTTGCAGAGTATTTATCATTGAAGGTGTAATGTCTTTGCTTACTAGGTTTTGCATCTAGAGCAATGGGTATGTTATGTTCACAAATCTTGGGATCTATGCCCTTTAAATCTTTATAACTGTAAGCAAACACATCCCTATATTCTTTAGCTAATTTTATCAAAGCTTCCTTCTCATGTTCTTCCATATCATCTACTATGACAATGTGTCTATCTTCTCCTTCTTCCTTAGTGATTAGTACCTTTTTGGTCTGTTCCTCATTGTCATAGGACTCACCTTTCCTCTTTTCCCTTCTTGGTTTCATTTTGAAAATTAGTCTCTCTTCCACCTCATATTGCTTGAAGTTTGAGGGTACATCAATTTTTTTCTCCTCTACTCTAGGTTCTTCTTGTTTTGCCTTGTTTTTCTTTTTTTTTTTCAGAATCTTGATTTCCACTCTTCTCCTTATGTACACATTTTTTATATTTTCTTGAGATTCTATCTATGATTACATCATCTACTTGAACTTCTTCTAAATAAGTATTTTTGTTGTGGATCAGAAGTTTTTGGTCATTTTGGAAATTATTTTGTTGTGCTACATTAATCATATTGATATTTATATGAAAAATGTCATATCCTTCCTCATTCTAGAAGTTTATCCCCACATGTTCATCATTTGCTATATCTAGTGTAGACAAAATTTAACTCCACCCATATGGTTCAAACTCTTCATCATCAAGCTTCTGGGATACATATGTTTCATCTTCAATTCCTCTCTCCTCTTTACAATCCTCCTTTTTAATGAGAATTCTTTTATAGATTTTTTTGTTTTTTGCATTACACTTCCATAATGGGGGTTCAACATTACTTTCACTTTCTCCTTTTGACTCCTCACCTATGTCTCGACTTTGATGTATCTTGAACCATTCTTGAGGGGATATATCACAAAATTGTCCATTTTTTAGGTTTACTTTGGTGATTTTCCCTTTATTCTAAAGATATAGGCAATCCTTTCCCCAATCTTGTATTATTTGCATTTGTCTCATAAAAGGCCTACCTAGGATAACCTAATTGGATGTCAATTGTGGAAATTCTACTATAGCAAATGTATGTTCTATTTCTGTTCTACAGATCTCTATTATTACCTTCTCCCAAATCCCTAAATATGCCTCAATGTGACCATCTGCCAATTGTAATTTCATTTTGGTTGGTTGAAGTGTGTTTGCCCCTAGATTTCCCAAGTTTTCTTTGTCATAATTGCAACTCTTGATCCACTGTCCAAAATTGCACTGATCCACTGTCCAGAAGAAGAAGGAAAAGAAGCCCTAGGGCAACTTTTGAGCGAAACAACATGTTAGTTACCCCCTCCAGCAACTTGTATTGCAATCTGGAAAAGGAGATCAATGAGTTTGACTACCCAGGTGGAAACCAACTTGAGGTGGACACCAACGACAAAGCCCTAGAGATCCCTGACAATAAAGAAACCTCCCAGGAGGGTTACACTACAAGCAAAGAAGAGGGCTTTACTACTAGTAACGAAGATAACATGGAGGCATCCCGCAAAGGAAAACAACCTATGGAGTTACCCTGGAAAAGCCCCCACAAGAACCTATTGCTAATTCGGGATCCGATCCCAACGAAAAAGAAAGATGAATCCAAGAAGAGAAAGGACAAAGCTCCCTCCCGCAAAGAGGGCTCACTACGACAACGATCATCATCTCGTTAAACGCTAGAGGGCTAATCAACCCCTCTAGAGCGACCATCATTGGTCAATGGCTTCGTGACATTAGCCTAAAACCAGAATTTATATGTATTCAAGAGATTAAAATTGACGAAGAAGACCTCCAAAAATGGCTTAGACATGTCTCCTCGACCCATGTTTGGATTTCAACGATGCACTAGGGGGGGTCCGGTGGAACGGTAATCGATATTAATCAATGCTAGCTTGAAAAGCTTGAGAACTCCATTGAAGATGAATGCCATCGATGGATTGCTGTTTCTTTTGGTGCTCCTTTTTGTTTTACTTTAGTTTCGTTGTATGCCCCTAATGGGGAGTTAGAGAGACTGAACACTTGGGCCTCCTTGGACTCGCTCCCCCACAACGTGCTTATTTGTGGTGACTTCAACATGGTGGAGGACCCTATGGACAGATGGATGGGCAAGGGCAGGGTCATCGATAATTGGGAGAAAGAAACGTGGGACAAAACCAAACTACACTTGGATTTGGTCGAATTCAAAGACTCGAATGGCTTTTCTTGGTCAAATCTCCAAGCAGGTGAGGACCTGAGGAAAGCTAGACTTGATAGATGCTACATCTCTCAGAGTTTTACTCACCAGTGGGGCCACCCTTCCCTCTTGCAACGCACCGACCTCACCATCTCTGATCACTACCCAATCGTTATCACTTTCCAACCTTCCACCAAGATCCGTAAGGCTCCTTGGTTCCACGCCAGCGCACCCTCCTTCTATCTCCCCTCTGTCCATCAAGAAATTGTTGATGTGTGGAAGGAGGCATTCGCCTCCAGCTTGTCCCCAGCGAAGTGCTGGAAAAGTGCGGTCGATAAGTCACAATAGATCATGATTAAATCCAGGAAGATGCTTGAGACTGTGCTACGGGCTCGTAGAGAAGCTCTATATCACAGGCTCTAGAGGCTCGAGGAGGAAGTGAACAAAGGAAAATCTCAAGCCTAGAAAGGTCTTCGAAAAATCAGAGCGCTGCTGAGATACGAGGAAGAAATACAAAGGAAAAATTTGCAAATTTTCTTCAAGGAGTGGTGGGCTGGCAAAGCCGACAAACCCACCAAAGAGATGTGCCGTATCCTTAAAAGGAAACATAACAGAGAATCGATCCCCTTATTGCTAGACTTAAATGGCAATGTATGCACTACGGAAGAAGATAGTTTAGGGACCATTGAAGGGCACTTCACGAGACTCTTGGGGACCTCAAACCCCCTCTCCCACCATAGAAGGGACTGTATGGCAGCCATATCTAGGGTTTCCCCTCACAGGATACCACTCAACCTTCGCTCCCTGCTACATGCCCCTATCTTTGAAGCAGAAATCATTGAGGTCATTGATGCCCTCCCGTCTGGTAAAAGCCCGGGACCCGACGGGCTCACTAATGAGTTCTTTAAATCCTTCAAGTTGGTGGTTGCCACCCCTCTTCATCTGGTTTGGCAAGAGGTGCTCAAGTTTGGCGTGCTTCCTTCTTGTCTGAACAATGGCATTATCAAGTTAATACACAAAAAAGGGGAAAAGAATAGAGTAGAGAACTGGTGTCCTATTACGATGCTCCAAACATGATACAAGATCATCGCCAAAGTCATTGCCAACAGAATCTCTTGCCACTTGAGAGTGTGGTTAAGTGAGGACCAAAAAGGTTTCATCAAAGGCAGGTTAATTTTGGAAACCATTATAGATATCTCGGAAGGTCTTAAATTTGAAAATGAATCTAAACAAGACGTGGTCTTCCTCAAGATCGACTTTGATAAAGCCTACAATAGGCTAGAATGGGACTATATTCTGCAGTCGCTCCAAGATCTTGGATGTAGTCAGAAATTCACCAAGATGATCGCGACCCTTCTCGAAAATGCATCCACCCAAAGTAACATTAACGGCAAACTTTCGAAGGTGATCAAACTTAGAAGATCTATCAGACAAGGGTGCCCATTGGCTCCCCTTCTCTTTGCCATTGCCACGGAAGGGCAAAATGCATTTAGTCTATGGATGATATAGATGATATCCTTTACTTTCAGAACTGAACCCAACAAAAATACATTTCAGTGCTTTATCATCCAATTTGTTGCATTGTTGTTCAGACACTAATGCATAATATGTTAAACAACCAAAAACATGCAGGTGAACAACAGATGGCTTGCAACCATGCCAAGCCTCATATGCAGTTATAGACTACAATGCTTTAGTGGGACACCTGTTAAGTACATATGTTGCACACATGACAACCTCAAGCTAGAAACTATGTGGTAAAGCTTGACTTTTGACCATATACCTCGCCATCTCCATGAGTAACATGTTCTTCTGTTTAGCAACTCCATTTTGTTGAGGTGTATACGACACTGTACACTGATGTTTTATCCCACATTCAATCGACAATGCATTAAAGTGGGAAGACATATATTCCCCCCTTCGATCAGAATAGAGGTTGCCCATTTTACATGTTGACATATTTTCAGCCAAAACCAAAAACTGTTTGAAGCACATAAACAATTTGGACTTTTCTTTCAGTGGATATACCCATGCATGCCTAGAAAAATCATCAATGAAAGTCACAAAGTAAAGATAGTTTCTAGAAGAGGGTGTCTGCATAGGACCACCGACATCACTGTGAACAAGTTGTGATTTTTGAGAAGCTCGAACTGAACCATTTTTTGGAAAGGAGGAATGCTGCATTTTGTCCAAAATAAAACCTTCGCAGACATGTTTATCGGGTGCCTCAAGTTTGGGCAAAGAGGACACCATTTCAAATTTTTGCAGGTGTAGCAAACTAGCAAAATTCAGATGAGCAAAGCATTCATGCCAAACCTTTGCATCTAACATAGCCTGAGAATCATGTACTCCACATGTTGAATCATTCATAGATTTTTCATAGTCTATGAGTTTATACAACTGACAACATAAAATGCCAGAAGCAATAACCACGTCACTATTTGACAGATCATGAACTCTATATTTTTCATCGACAAATTTCACAACCAAGCCAATCTTGGCTAAAGTTGAAACTGATAACAAATTCTTCTTGATCCCTGGCACAAATAAAGCATCTGACAATGTAAAAGAACTACCATCAGTAGTAGTCAGAATGATCTTACCAACTCCCATGATAGGATAAGAGGAGCTGTTGGCACATGTGATAGTATTCCCTGTAGGGGCAAGCTCGAGTGAAGTGAAGAAACTGCATTGCAAGATAATATGTTTGGTAGCCCCACTATCAAAGTACCAAACGTCTGAGTCTACTAAAGACATACACTGTTCAGGAGAAGGTGGTCGAAACTACAAACAATATTAAACACCCATCCTTCATTCTGCACTAGATTAGCAGACTCTATTTTCGATGTACAGGCCTCTACAACAACCATTCCAACCTCTTTCTTCTTTGTCTCTTTTGCAGCTAGTTTTGGACAATTCGTTATGACATGATTATTTGTTTTACAATACTTGCAAAACAATTACTTATTTTTTGTTTTCTTGTCATCTCTCTCATCCTTCTTTGATTGTGCAAAATTAGCAGATTTTTACTTACTAGTATAAGAGCTCCATTTACCTTTGCCATTCTGACTAGCCAGGAAAGCTTGATCTGCAACACGTATAATGGACCTGTTCTGCCTAGACTGATCTGTTGGAGAAACAATCACTAATTGGACATATATTTGAAGGTCAAATCTTAGGAAGAAAACCCCATGCCTATGTGAAGGGACAAATTCACAAATGTATCATATTTGTAAAGTTAGTTCACTTTAGTTCTAGAAGTTTTTTAAAATCACGAGAATACGAAAATCTATATAAGTTAGTTTGTATCAACTGACGCGGAGAGAGAGAGAGAATAGAGAGAAGAGAAGAAGAAGGAGGAAGACAATGAGAAAGTGAGAAGAACTCATTTTTGTATGACTGAGTATAGTCGGGCTTCTCTGAGTGAGAAAGCATCTGTAAAACTTTTGAGTTTTATATAGTTATGAGAAGAACTGAGTAAAGTTCTGTGTATGAGCCTCTCTCCATCATCTCCATGATTACCTACTGTGTGATGAGTTACAAAAATCAAGTTTTCCAAGCAACTCGATGCCTGGCATCGAATCTCTGTTGATAAGTCATATTTTCTTTTATATTTTTCATTCAATACTGAAGTGTTTGAAAAACATGATGTTGTTGGAGCAACTCGATGCCTGGCATCGAATTCCAGTTGATAAGTCATATTCTAAGTGTGCATGAAATCACATATAGTTTTGGTGTCCAAAAGATCAAGACTTTATGCGGGAAGTCGATGCCCGGCATCGAATCCCTGCTGAAAAGTGGCCAAAAACATCCCAAGTCGATGCCCGGCATCGAATTCTCGTTGCAAGTCGATGCTAGGCATCGAATTCTAATTTTAAACAGGCGCTCTTACTAAAACAGGCAAGTTTTCCAATTTTGGAAGGTCATACATGGTCATCCTGTGAGGGCCATAACTTGAGTTCTAGAGCTCCGTTTGATGCATGTGATAGCTTGTTGGAAAGCTCTACTCTTCTAGTTTCAGCCTATAAAGTTTCATCAAGAAATAATACTTGAGCTAGGAGAAATTAGCAAAATACTGAAGGTATGTCATTTTAGTGACTAGGAATTTCTGTAGAAGCAAAGTTCTCACTTTAGGCTATCATTTCTCAAAGTTTGGAGTGGCAATGAGTTAATGGTGACTATAGAGGTGTTCTAGTGTCACCTTAATTCATTTCTTGTGGTGTTTCATACATCAACAAGTGGTATCAGAGCAGAAAGATTCTCGAGAGCAGAGGACGACAAAGGTACGAGAAGTTTTGTAAAGTTTTCCATTAAAGTTTGAAAGGTGAAGCATTTGAAGACACAAGGCATCAAAAGATTACTTTCGAAGTATCCTCATACACAAAGAACTTCAAAAGGTATTATCCTTTATCCTTTAAGCTCACAGGTTGCAGCAGAAGGAAAGAACTATGGCAGATCATATCTCCATTGACAAACTGGACAGAGATAATTACCCCGCATGGGTAATGAGAATGGAAGCCTTACTTATGAGTAAGGATCTCATGGTATATGTAACAGGTGAAGAAGAGAAGCCAGTATTTGAAGATGAAAGCCGACCAAAGAAAGAAGAACTTGATGCTTTAAAGCATTGGTAGAAGAAGGATGCAAGTGCAAAAGCCTACATCTAAAATACAATCTCAGATCATTTGCTACCACACATCAGAGGATTGAAATCATCAGAAGATATATGGAATGCATTGGAATATCATTTCCAAAGCACTACTAAAGCACGGAAAGCAAGTCTATGGTCAGAGTTTACAACATTCAAGAAGAAGCCAAGTCAAACCATTAGTGATTATGTCACTAAGATGAAGGATCTAGCAGATAGTCTTGGATCCATAGATGAAGATGTTGAAGATCACAGATTGATTGCTCAACTACTTGCAGGCTTGAGAGGGGATGAAAGGTGGAAACCTTTTGTCTTATCAACAGAACTTTCATTAAATCATTATGTTCCAGATTTGAACCAGTTGCTTGGTTTGATGCTCACATATGAGCAAGACTTGAAGGGAGATGGAGATAAAGGTCAAAGTTCTGCAATGTACATGAAGAATAAGAAGAAAGGAGATAAAGGTAAAGCAAAGGATGAAGAGGAGTCTAATTCTCAAGCTTATTATGCAAGAGGTAAAGGCACTGGCAGAGGAAGAGCAAGAGGTTTTGGAAGAGGAAGAGGTAATCAAAATAACAACAAAAAGGCTTGCTGGATCTGTGGATTGAGTAATCATTTGGCTCATGACTGTTGGCACAACCAACAAGGATCAAACCAGAATCAAAACAACAATAGCAGAGGTCGAGGTGGAAGATATCAAAGTAATTTTCAAAGAGGTAGACAAAGTCAAAGAGGAGGCTATGGTAGAGGTGGAGGAAGAAGTTGGGGACAGAATCAATCCTACAACACCACCTACTACAACTATGCAAATGACACATAGAATGAAAGTCATACATCATTGATGATGAATTCAATCAGCAAATCAGACAAAGAAGATCTAAAGGTATTTTACATTGACTCTGGATGTTCTAATCATTTGTCAGGAAACATAGAATTGATGTCAGATTTGGAAAAAGGCATTTCTAGTCACACAGTTCAAACTGGTGATAATACAAGACATAGTGTACATTCAATTGGAAAAGTGAAATGCAAGAGTGGAGTAGATTTGCTAACCAATGTTTTGTATGTTCCTACAATACCTAAAAACTTGATTAGTGTGGGACAGATAGTTGAAAAAGGTTTTCAAGTCAGGTTTACAAATGAAGGAGTATTTGTGGAAGATCCAGAGAATGGATATAATCAGATTGTCTCTGGTAAGAAAGAAGGTAGACTCTTTACTTTAAGAGTGCAAGGGAACATTGGTCAAGCTTTGCTCACACATGGTGAAGCAGTGATTACAGAACTTGATCTCTGGCATAAGAGATTAGGTCATTTCAATGAAAGAGGAATTAAAGCTATGGTTGCTAATCAGTCTGTACTAGGATTACCAAATGTGCAAAGTCAACATATGGTTTATAAATGTGAAGCATGTCAAATGGGTAAAGCACACAGGTTACCATTTCAAAAGAAAGGATTCAAACATGATGGAGTACTTGAGCTCATTCATACAGATGTATGGGGACCAACAAAAGAAGGATCTATCAGTGGCTCAAGGTATTATGTTCTTTTCATTGATGATGCTACAAGATGGATAACATTATATGTTTTGAAGGAAAGATCAGAAGTGTTTGGAGCTTTCAAGCATTTTCATGCATATGCAGAGAGAGTCACATGTCAAAAGCTTAAGAGACTGAGGTCTGATGGAGGGGGAGAATACTTCTCCCAAGAGTTCAATGATTATCTTTGGAATGCAGGTATTAAGAGAGAAATAACCTGTAGGTATACACCACAATAAAATGGTGTAGCAGAAAGAAGGAACAAGACTTTGGTTGAGTTTGCTAGAGCTATGCTAAAGGAGAAGAATTGTCCAAATTATCTTTGGGCTGAGGCTGTAAATACAGCTACATATCTTGTGAATAGATTACCATGTGCAGCTTTGAATGGAATGACTCCATATGAAGCTTGGTGGGGTAAGAAACCAACACTAGATCATTGTAGAGTGTTTGGATCAATTGCATATGCTTATGTGCCATCACAGCTTAGGCATAAACTTGAACCAAAGGCAGAAAAATATGTGTTCATTGGTTATGATGAAAAGCAGATGGGTTACAGATTGTGGAATCCTCTAACCAAACAATTTATTGTTTCTAGAGATGTTACATTTGATGAACAGAAAAGTTGGTATGTAGATCAAAGTCATACAGCTGAAGAATTTGAAGAAGAGGTAAGAAGATGTGAGAAAGGAAAATCAATTGTGCAGGTAAATAGAGATGAAGACTATATGCAAGCAAGTACATCCAGAAGTGGATTAACAAGAAGGAATGAAGAAGCTCCTATATTTGATGAAGAAGTGTATCCAGACACATATGAAGAATGTGAACCAAGAAGGTCAAGCAGGACTAGAAGACAACCAGAAAGGTATTCTTATGATACTTCTTACATAACTCAGAAGAACTATGCATATATGGTGAAAGATGATGAAGAACCTCAGAACTATGATGAAGCTAAAGGTAAGAAGCAATGGGAAGAAGCAATGAAGGAAGAGTTCAATGCACTGGAGGAGAACAAGACATGGGAACTTGTTCCTAAACCAAATGGTAAGAAAGTAATTGGAAATAAATGGGTTTATAAAGTGAAGAAGCTTGCAGATGGAAGTATAGCCAGATACAAAGCTAGATTGGTGGTGAAAGGCTATGCCCAGACCTATGGCATCGATTATGATGAGACATTCAGTCCTGTAGCTAAGATGTCAACTATAAGGACAATCATTGCTATTGCAGCTTCAAAAGGATGGACTCTAAGTCAATTGGATATAAAGAATGCATTCTTGAATGGATACATATCAGATGAGGTATACATGGAACAACCTCAAGGGTTTATAGATTCCAGGTATCCAAATTTTGTTTGCAGGTTGAGAAGAGCATTGTATGGATTGAAGCAAGCTCCAAGAGCTTGGAACTATAGACTGGTGAAGTATCTCAATGATCTTGGATATCAAAGTTCAAAAGCAGATTCAAGTCTACTTATCAAAAGAAGAGAGGAAGGTACAATCTACATTTGTATTTATGTAGATGACATTATAATCACAGGTACTTCAGATGAAGGAATCAAGGAGGTAAAGAGATTACTTGAGAAAGAGTTTAAGATCAGTGACCTAGGAAAGTTATCATACTTTCTTGGAATGGAAGTTACTTATACAGATCATGGCATATATGTGTCACAAGAAAGGTATCTTCTGAACTTGTTGAAGAAGTTTGATATGGAAAATTGCAGAGAAGCTTCAACTCCACTTGAAGCTAATCACAAGCTCAGTAAATATGATGGTGCAGACTACAAAGATATGAGGAAGTATCAATCTCTTGTGGGTAGTTTGATTTATGCTACACTAACAAGACCTGATCTTAGTTATGCAGTGGGAGTTTTGTCACAATTCATGCATTGTCCAAAGGACCCACATTGGATTGCAGGTCAAAGAGTTCTCAGATATATCAAAGGAACTATAAAGGAAGGATTATATTATCCTTTTACATCAGATTTGAAGTTGAGAGCCTACAGTGACTCAGACTGGGCAGGTAACCATGATGACAGAAGATCAACTCATGGTTACATGATATACATTGGTGATAAGCTTGTAAGTTGGTGTTCAAAGAAACAACATACAGTAGCATTATCATCAACTGAAGCAGAGTACAAAGGACTTGTGGAAGCAGCTAAGGAAGTCATATGGATGCAGACATTGTTCAAGAGCTTAGGCATTGATCAAGGTACACCTACAATACATGGAGATAATATGAGTTCACTTTATCTTGCAGCAAATCCAGTTTTTCATGCAAGGACAAAGCACATAGAGATACAGTATCATTTTCTCAGAGAAAAGGTAATGGAGAAGGAGATTGAAGTGGAGTACATTTCTACCAAAGATCAGTTAGCAGACATAATGACAAAGAGCTTGGATGGTGTGAAGACCAGCAGATTCAAAAGCATGGCAGGAGTAAAAGAAAAGAAGATGATATGAAGAAACAGGGAATGTCAATTAGTGATTGAGGGGGAGCTGTTGGAGAAACAATCACTAATTGGACATATATTTGAAGGTCAAATCTTAGGAAGAAAACCCCATGCCTATGTGAAGGGACAAATTCACAAATGTATCATATTTGTAAAGTTAGTTCACTTTAGTTCTAGAAGTTTTTTAAAATCACGAGAATACGAAAATCTATATAAGTTAGTTTGTATCAACTGACGCGGAGAGAGAGAGAGAATAGAGAGAAGAGAAGAAGAAGGAGGAAGACAATGAGAAAGTGAGAAGAACTCATTTTTGTATGACTGAGTATAGTCGGGCTTCTCTGAGTGAGAAAGCATCTGTAAAACTTTTGAGTTTTATATAGTTATGAGAAGAACTGAGTAAAGTTCTGTGTATGAGCCTCTCTCCATCATCTCCATGATTACCTACTGTGTGATGAGTTACAAAAATCAAGTTTTCCAAGCAACTCGATGCCTGGCATCGAATCTCTGTTGATAAGTCATATTTTCTTTTATATTTTTCATTCAATACTGAAGTGTTTGAAAAACATGATGTTGTTGGAGCAACTCGATGCCTGGCATCGAATTCCAGTTGATAAGTCATATTCTAAGTGTGCATGAAATCACATATAGTTTTGGTGTCCAAAAGATCAAGACTTTATGCGGGAAGTCGATGCCCGGCATCGAATCCCTGCTCAAAAGTGGCCAAAAACATCCCAAGTCGATGCCCGGCATCGAATTCTCGTTGCAAGTCGATGCTAGGCATCGAATTCTAATTTTAAACAGGCGCTCTTACTAAAACAGGCAAGTTTTCCAGTTTTGGAAGGTCATACATGGTCATCCTGTGAGGGCCATAACTTGAGTTCTAGAGCTCCGTTTGATGCATATCATAGCTTGTTGGAAAGCTCTACTCTTCTAGTTTCAGCCTATAAAGTTTCATCAAGAAATAATACTTGAGCTAGGAGAAATTAGCAAAATACTGAAGGTATGTCATTTTAGTGACTAGGAATTTCTGTAGAAGCAAAGTTCTCACTTTAGGCTATCATTTCTCAAAGTTTGGAGTGGCAATGAGTTAATGGTGACTATAGAGGTGTTCTAGTGTCACCTTAATTCATTTCTTGTGGTGTTTCATACATCAACAAGTGGTATCAGAGCAGAAAGATTCTCGAGAGCAGAGGACGACAAAGGTACGAGAAGTTTTGTAAAGTTTTCCATTAAAGTTTGAAAGGTGAAGCATTTGAAGACACAAGGCATCAAAAGATTACTTTCGAAGTATCCTCATACACAAAGAACTTCAAAAGGTATTATCCTTTATCCTTTAAGCTCACAGGTTGCAGCAGAAGGAAAGAACTATGGCAGATCATATCTCCATTGACAAACTGGACAGAGATAATTACCCCGCATGGGTAATGAGAATGGAAGCCTTACTTATGAGTAAGGATCTCATGGTATATGTAACAGGTGAAGAAGAGAAGCCAGTATTTGAAGATGAAAGCCGACCAAAGAAAGAAGAACTTGATGCTTTAAAGCATTGGCAGAAGAAGGATGCAAGTGCAAAAGCCTACATCTAAAATACAATCTCAGATCATTTGCTACCACACATCAGAGGATTGGAATCATCAGAAGATATATGGAATGCATTGGAATATCATTTCCAAAGCACTACTAAAGCACGGAAAGCAAGTCTATGGTCAGAGTTTACAACATTCAAGAAGAAGCCAAGTCAAACCATTAGTGATTATGTCACTAAGATGAAGGATCTAGCAGATAGTCTTGGATCCATAGATGAAGATGTTGAAGATCACAGATTGATTGCTCAACTACTTGCAGGCTTGAGAGGGGATGAAAGGTGGAAACCTTTTGTCTTATCAACAGAACTTTCATTAAATCATTATGTTCCAGATTTGAACCAGTTGCTTGGTTTGATGCTCACATATGAGCAAGACTTGAAGGGAGATGGAGATAAAGGTCAAAGTTCTGCAATGTACATGAAGAATAAGAAGAAAGGAGATAAAGGTAAAGCAAAGGATGAAGAGGAGTCTAATTCTCAAGCTTATTATGCAAGAGGTAAAGGCACTGGCAGAGGAAGAGCAAGAGGTTTTGGAAGAGGAAGAGGTAATCAAAATAACAACAAAAAGGCTTGCTGGATCTGTGGATTGAGTAATCATTTGGCTCATGACTGTTGGCACAACCAACAAGGATCAAACCAGAATCAAAACAACAATAGCAGAGGTCGAGGTGGAAGATATCAAAGTAATTTTCAAAGAGGTAGACAAAGTCAAAGAGGAGGCTATGGTAGAGGTGGAGGAAGAAGTTGGGGACAGAATCAATCCTACAACACCACCTACTACAACTATGCAAATGACACATAGAATGAAAGTCATACATCATTGATGATGAATTCAATCAGCACATCAGACAAAGAAGATCTAAAGGTATTTTACATTGACTCTGGATGTTCTAATCATTTGTCAGGAAACATAGAATTGATGTCAGATTTGGAAAAAGGCATTTCTAGTCACACAGTTCAAACTGGTGATAATACAAGACATAGTGTACATTCAATTGGAAAAGTGAAATGCAAGAGTGGAGCAGATTTGCTAACCAATGTTTTGTATGTTCCTACAATACCTAAAAACTTGATTAGTGTGGGACAGATAGTTGAAAAAGGTTTTCAAGTCAGGTTTACAAATGAAGGAGTATTTGTGGAAGATCCAGAGAATGGATATAATCAGATTGTCTCTGGTAAGAAAGAAGGTAGACTCTTTACTTTAAGAGTGCAAGGGAACATTGGTCAAGCTTTGCTCACACATGGTGAAGCAGTGATTACAGAACTTGATCTCTGGCATAAGAGATTAGGTCATTTCAATGAAAGAGGAATTAAAGCTATGGTTGCTAATCAGTCTGTACTAGGATTACCAAATGTGCAAAGTCAACATATGGTTTATAAATGTGAAGCATGTCAAATGGGTAAAGCACACAGGTTACCATTTCAAAAGAAAGGATTCAAACATGATGGAGTACTTGAGCTCATTCATACAGATGTATGGGGACCAACAAAAGAAGGATCTATCAGTGGCTCAAGGTATTATGTTCTTTTCATTGATGATGCTACAAGATGGATAACATTATATGTTTTGAAGGAAAGATCAGAAGTGTTTGGAGCTTTCAAGCATTTTCATGCATATGCAGAGAGAGTCACATGTCAAAAGCTTAAGAGACTGAGGTCTGATGGAGGGGGAGAATACTTCTCCCAAGAGTTCAATGATTATCTTTGGAATGCAGGTATTAAGAGAGAAATAACCTGTAGGTATACACCACAACAAAATGGTGTAGCAGAAAGAAGGAACAGGACTTTGGTTGAGTTTGCTAGAGCTATGCTAAAGGAGAAGAATTGTCCAAATTATCTTTGGGCTGAGGCTGTAAATACAGCTACATATCTTGTGAATAGATTACCATGTGCAGCTTTGAATGGAATGACTCCATATGAAGCTTGGTGGGGTAAGAAACCAACACTAGATCATTGTAGAGTGTTTGGATCAATTGCATATGCTTATGTGCCATCACAGCTTAGGCATAAACTTGAACCAAAGGCAGAAAAATATGTGTTCATTGGTTATGATGAAAAGCAGATGGGTTACAGATTGTGGAATCCTCTAACCAAACAATTTATTGTTTCTAGAGATGTTACATTTGATGAACAGAAAAGTTGGTATGTAGATCAAAGTCATACAGCTGAAGAATTTGAAGAAGAGGTAAGAAGATGTGAGAAAGGAAAATCAATTGTGCAGGTAAATAGAGATGAAGACTATATGCAAGCAAGTACATCCAGAAGTGGATTAACAAGAAGGAATGAAGAAGCTCCTATATTTGATGAAGAAGTGTATCCAGACACATATGAAGAATGTGAACCAAGAAGGTCAAGCAGGACTAGAAGACAACCAGAAAGGTATTCTTATGATACTTCTTACATAACTCAGAAGAACTATGCATATATGGTGAAAGATGATGAAGAACCTCAGAACTATGATGAAGCTAAAGGTAAGAAGCAATGGGAAGAAGCAATGAAGGAAGAGTTCAATGCACTGGAGGAGAACAAGACATGGGAACTTGTTCCTAAACCAAATGGTAAGAAAGTAATTGGAAATAAATGGGTTTATAAAGTGAAGAAGCTTGCAGATGGAAGTATAGCCAGATACAAAGCTAGATTGGTGGTGAAAGGCTATGCCCAGACCTATGGCATAGATTATGATGAGACATTCAGTCCTGTAGCTAAGATGTCAACTATAAGAACAATCATTGCTATTGCAGCTTCAAAAGGATGGACTCTAAGTCAATTGGATATAAAGAATGCATTCTTGAATGGATACATATCAGATGAGGTATACATGGAACAACCTCAAGGGTTTATAGATTCCAGGTATCCAAATTTTGTTTGCAGGTTGAGAAGAGCATTGTATGGATTGAAGCAAGCTCCAAGAGCTTGGAACTATAGACTGGTGAAGTATCTCAATGATCTTGGATATCAAAGTTCAAAAGCAGATTCAAGTCTACTTATCAAAAGAACAGAGGAAGGTACAATCTACATTTGTATTTATGTAGATGACATTATAATCACAGGTAATTCAGATGAAGGAATCAAGGAGGTAAAGAGATTACTTGAGAAAGAGTTTAAGATCAGTGACCTAGGAAAGTTATCATACTTTCTTGGAATGGAAGTTACTTATACAGATCATGGCATATATGTGTCACAAGAAAGGTATCTTCTGAACTTGTTGAAGAAGTTTGATATGGAAAATTGCAGAGAAGCTTCAACTCCACTTGAAGTTAATCACAAGCTCAGTAAATATGATGGTGCAGACTACAAAGATATGAGGAAGTATCAATCTCTTGTGGGTAGTTTGATTTATGCTACACTAACAAGACCTGATCTTAGTTATGCAGTGGGAGTTTTGTCACAATTCATGCATTGTCCAAAGGACCCACATTGGATTGCAGGTCAAAGAGTTCTCAGATATATCAAAGGAACTATAAAGGAAGGATTATATTATCCTTTTACATCAGATTTGAAGTTGAGAGCCTACAGTGACTCAGACTGGGCAGGTAACCATGATGACAGAAGATCAACTCATGGTTACATGATATACATTGGTGATAAGCTTGTAAGTTGGTGTTCAAAGAAACAACATACAGTAGCATTATCATCAACTGAAGCAGAGTACAAAGGACTTGTGGAAGCAGCTAAGGAAGTCATATGGATGCAGACATTGTTCAAGAGCTTAGGCATTGATCAAGGTACACCTACAATACATGGAGATAATATGAGTTCACTTTATCTTGCAGCAAATCCAGTTTTTCATGCAAGGACAAAGCACATAGAGATACAGTATCATTTTCTCAGAGAAAAGGTAATGGAGAAGGAGATTGAAGTGGAGTACATTTCTACCAAAGATCAGTTAGCAGACATAATGACAAAGAGCTTGGATGGTGTGAAGACCAGCAGATTCAAAAGCATGGCAGGAGTAAAAGAAAAGAAGATGATATGAAGAAACAGGGAATGTCAATTAGTGATTGAGGGGGAGCTGTTGGAGAAACAATCACTAATTGGACATATATTTGAAGGTCAAATCTTAGGAAGAAAACCCCATGCCTATGTGAAGGGACAAATTCACAAATGTATCATATTTGTAAAGTTAGTTCACTTTAGTTCTAGAAGTTTTTTAAAATCACGAGAATACGAAAATCTATATAAGTTAGTTTGTATCAACTGACGCGGAGAGAGAGAGAGAATAGAGAGAAGAGAAGAAGAAGGAGGAAGACAATGAGAAAGTGAGAAGAACTCATTTTTGTATGACTGAGTATAGTCGGGCTTCTCTGAGTGAGAAAGCATCTGTAAAACTTTTGAGTTTTATATAGTTATGAGAAGAACTGAGTAAAGTTCTGTGTATGAGCCTCTCTCCATCATCTCCATGATTACCTACTGTGTGATGAGTTACAAAAATCAAGTTTTCCAAGCAACTCGATGCCTGGCATCGAATCTCTGTTGATAAGTCATATTTTCTTTTATATTTTTCATTCAATACTGAAGTGTTTGAAAAACATGATGTTGTTGGAGCAACTCGATGCCTGGCATCGAATTCCAGTTGATAAGTCATATTCTAAGTGTGCATGAAATCACATATAGTTTTGGTGTCCAAAAGATCAAGACTTTATGCGGGAAGTCGATGCCCGGCATCGAATCCCTGCTGAAAAGTGGCCAAAAACATCCCAAGTCGATGCCCGGCATCGAATTCTCGTTGCAAGTCGATGCTAGGCATCGAATTCTAATTTTAAACAGGCGCTCTTACTAAAACAGGCAAGTTTTCCAGTTTTGGAAGGTCATACATGGTCATCCTGTGAGGGCCATAACTTGAGTTCTAGAGCTCCGTTTGATGCATATGATAGCTTATTGGAAAGCTCTACTCTTCTAGTTTCAGCCTGTAAAGTTTCATCAAGAAATAATACTTGAGCTAGGAGAAATTAGCAAAATACTGAAGGTATGTCATTTCAGTGACTAGGAATTTCTGTAGAAGCAAAGTTCTCACTTTAGGCTATCATTTCTCAAAGTTTGGAGTGGCAATGAGTTAATGGTGACTATAGAGGTGTTCTAGTGTCACCTTAATTCATTTCTTGTGGTGTTTCATACATCAACATGATCTTCCTCCAACAGAATAGAGATTAACTCCTCAAATGTTAAGGCATTTTGATTGTCTTTGGTCATAAAAGGAAGAGTAGAAGCAAAACTCTGGTATGAATTTGGAAGACTATTCAGAACAGTCTACACAAGTGAATCATCAGACAAGACTTCATCAGTAGAAATTAATTGTTCCTTCATATCTTTGATCTTTGTAATAAAATTGTTGTATAACTACACGGGTCTAAGGGGTAGAACCCTTGGGTTTCTAGGTGTGGAACCCTTGGGATTTATAGTTTATTTACCCCGTTAAGATGGGTCTTGAACCTTAGGGCTAATTCTCGAGATGGATCCAACATGATCACATGAAGAATCCATGGAGTTTCTTCGACATATTAACTTGGGGAGATATTTTATTATTTCTTTATTCATTCTTTGCATATTTTACTATAGAGACAATGTCTTCAAATGTGCATTTTGAATTCAAAACTTTGGCCTACAAATGTGTTCCCACTTTCCCTATCTACTATCTAATGAAACCAAAGCCAAGGGAATGGGCTTGGAAAAACATCAATGGAGAAAGAAGACCTTGTTGAGTTTGACTTTAGTCTAACTTGGTGAAATGACTTGAGAGGTGTAGAATAAGTGGGAGCCTTGGGTGCAAGTGAAATACCACTACTTTTAATGTTATTTTACTTACTCCATGAGGTGGAGGTAGGGCTCTACCCCTGCATCTAGTTTTAAAGTGTGCTTGCATGCCGATCCACATGGAAGACATTTTCAGGTGGGGAGTTTGGCTGGAGTGGCACATTTTTTATAAGATAATGTAGGTGTCCTAAGATGATCTCCACAAGAATAGAAATCTCGTGTGGAACAAAAGGAATCTAAAGCTAGAGGTGTCAAAAAAGTTACCACAAGGATAACTGGTTTATGGTAGCCCAGCGTTCATAGCGATGTTGCTTTTTGATCCTTATTGCACCCTAGATATTTAAGTATCATTCATTTCCCAATATATAGTGGAGTATGGAAAAGAAAGATCATATTTTTTAGTATGCGTAGATAGAATAGATGGAGATTTTCAAAGTCGATGCATATTTTTGGCACATGAGTAAGTATCAAGTGCCCAAGAAGGACTTCAAAATGGACAAGATGGGTTGATCAAAGCCTATTTCATTGCCATGAGAACACTCAAGTACTCATTCTCCTCTTTAAAAAGAAAAAAAAATCATTTTGGATAGAAATCGCCCTTTTGAATCAAGAGGCGAATTAGAGAGATGAAGGTCATGATCCTTGAGATTGATCATGGGGCACGGGGAATACCCCAAGGTATATATCTCCCCTCATTTTCGAGGACGGAAATGCTTTTAAGTGGGGGAGAATGTTGTATAATTACATGGGTATAAGGGGTAGAACCCTTGGTTTTCTAGGTCTGAAACCCTTGAGATTTATAATTTATTTACCCTTTTAGATGGGTCTTGAACCTTAGGGCTAATTCTCTAAGGTTGAGTACCTTAGGCTTAATTGGAAGCTTCTCCTAGCCGCTTGGTTTGTACATGATAACTTGGAGAGTCTCCTTTTAGAAGCCATGTGATTTCATGTGATTTCATAAGCTTGGAAACCATGTGACC
Source organism: Ceratopteris richardii (assembly GCA_020310875.1). Taxonomy (NCBI): domain Eukaryota; kingdom Viridiplantae; phylum Streptophyta; class Polypodiopsida; order Polypodiales; family Pteridaceae; genus Ceratopteris; species Ceratopteris richardii. The sequence continues at coordinate 128,426,981 of CM035408.1, forward strand.
ACCTTAGGGACCCATGTGATGGAAGGTACACATGTCCCCTTGAGAGGCACTTACCCCCTTGGTCTTGGAGCTATACATTGGAGGGGTTGGTTGGGTGGAAACACATCTCTCACTCCTAGTGTGAGCTTGGCTAGTTAGTCTTCTTAGTTTGTGTGGAAGCTATGGAGCTCTCACATAAAAAAAATTATCCATAGAATCACCTTCATTCATATGCTCACTCTCCAACTGTTTTTGGAGGAAAGAAACACGAGCCTCATTCCTAGCCTGGTAAAATGTGGTAAATGTATCCCCATCCTTAGCTATTCTGCAAGAGCAAATGTGAGGAATAAGGGCACGTTTGATAGACAAGGCTATCAATGCATGTGTCTAAGCATCTCTGCCATCCCAATGAATTTGCTCTATAGTAGGTGCAGCAAAAACCAAAGCACGAATAGGAATCTATAGAATATCACCATCTTGGACACCATCTTCATCAACTCCAATACCTATATTTGCAGGTGTAATAAGACGTTTTTCAACACCCTGCACAATATTCCACAATCCTTTTGCAACCAATACATGACGCATCATATAAGACCATAATGGGTAATTGGTACTGTCAAACTTATCCTCAACAACCAACATATAGAATACATAACTGCTTTCAGCCATGGCCATTAACTAAAATACCCTGATGCAAAAATTTGACTCTATCTCAAAAAGTTGAATAGAATCACCTTGTCGAGTTCTGGTAAACCTATAGTAGACTTTGAGACACTTATACAGGCAAACCGGAACCTATATATATCTTTGTCATAAAAAGAGAAAATAGCCTACACAAGTGCTATGATAGTGCATTCGGAGCTGAAACAAGCTCAAATCGTGATTTCAACAGCGCAATAAGAGCTAATAATAAATGACCCTTTTTTGTGTCTAGCCATGGTGGGATGTTATAGTTGACCAAACATATAGGCCATGTGCTCCATGAAGAGCTGCGTAAACCAAATGGATTTACTTCATCCATAGCTAGGCCTAGATGATAGTTTCGAGGCTCAGTAGCAAACTCTGGTCACTTATCATCTATGTGTTTCCACGCATCATAGTGAGCAGGAACTCACATTACACCACTTGTAGACCTGCTCTTTACATTCCATGACATTAACTTAGCTATGGATTTGCATCTAAACATAGTCTTAATTCTTGGAATGATAGGAAAGTGGTGAAGAACCTTTGCAGGAACTTTGCCCACAAGGTCTTCTCTAAACCTATTCGCTCCACACTTAGGACATATATGGAGATGCTCATACTCGTTCCAAAAGAAAATGCAATCATTCAGACAAGCATGAATCTTAGTCTAGTCCATTCCAATGGATTGCAAAAGTTTTTTGCATCTCCACGTGTTGGAGGCATGTCATTACCATCTGACAAAAACTGATCTTTAAGAAGCCTGCAATAAGCAATTAGAACAATATTAGTAAATAAAGTTATTTTGATACAGGAATTAGAGACACTACTATCTAACCATCCATAAATGGATTGAAGATTGAGCATGGCGAGTGATGCACATAGTATAGATATTTTTGCCCCAATGTATAGTGGTAAACAGGCTAGTTGGAAATTCTATCGTGTCCATGGAACCCACGACATCTTCTCCACCATTGTGATCTTCGTCCATCTCATAAAACACTTCGAGCATTTCTTCCATGTGTTCATTCTGTGCAATGCTACCAATACCGTGCACGTCTACCTCCCTCTTTGTTCTCTTCTATCCATGAGAGGTTACCTGTGCAATGTCATTTGGGTCCACCTACTCACCCGGGGGACCATGGGAATGGTAGTGTAGGTTTTGTAGTCGATTTTTATCAAAGGATCCATATTCTCTAATATGTGCAATACAAATTCATCATTTTTTATAAATTTGATACTTGCATTAAGTGCAAGGACATGCCATTCTCTCCTTCGGATCCAAAGATGCCATTTGATACCATGTAGACATGTTAGAACATAAACCTAATTTTTCTTATTAAACCTAAAAAACCTAATCCTAAAGACCTAGACCTGAAACATGTATATGTGTGTATGCATGTATATATATGTGATTATATATATGCTAATACTAAACTTAAAACTCTATTTTTATATGTTTAATTATATATATTTAATTTAATAAAAAACTCTACTATATGTATATATATTTAAAACACCAGCTCTTTTTTTCTTTATTTTTTTCTTATATATATCTAATTTAAATAAAAACCCTAAAACCCTATTTTGTATATATTTGATTATATATATGTAAAAAACCTAAAAATCCTAAGGACCTATTTTTTATATATTTAATTATATATATCTATTTTTATTGTATGTATGTATAAAATAAAAGCCTAATCCCTAAGACCTAGACCTAAAATATGTACATATGTGTATATACATATGTATGTGTATATGTATTATGTGTGTATATGTGTATATGTGTGTATGCATGTGTAAAAATCCTAAAACCTTGAATCCTATTTTTTATATATATTTGATTATATATTGTATTTTGTTTCCTATTTTTTATAAATATATGATTATATATTTTATATTAAACCTTAAACTCTATGTTTTATATATTTGATTGGATATATGTAAAAAAACTAAAAGCTTAATCTTAAAGACCTAGACCTAAAACATGTATATGTGTGTATGCATGTGTATATACATGTGTATATACATGTGTATGTGTATATGTATTATATGTGTATATATATGAATGCATGTGTAAAGACCCTAAAACCCTAATCTTAATGACGTAGACCTAAAACATGTATATGTATATATGCATGTGTATATACATGTGCATGTGTATATGTATTATGTGTGTATATGTGTATATGTATGTATGTATGCATGTGTAAACAATCGAAAACCCTAATCCTATGTGTATATGTGTATATATGTGTATGCATGTGTAAAAACCCTAAAACCCTAATGCTAACTACCTAGCCCTAAAACATGTATATGTGTGTTTGCATGTGTATATATATGTGTGTGTTTATGTGTATATGTATTATGTGTGTATATGTATGTATGCATGTGTAAACAACCTAAAAACCCTAATCCTAAAGACCGAACCCCTAATCCTATATGTATATGTGTGTATGCATGTGTAAACAGCCTAATTTTTCCTAATTTTTATAAACGTATGATTATATATGTTAATATTAAACCTAAAACTCTATTTTTTATATATTTAATTATATATATTTAATTCAATAAAAAACCCTAAAATCCTATTTGTATATATTTAAATTATATAATTAAAACACTAGCTCTTTTTATATTTATTTTTCTACACTAAAATCATAATTTATTTTCTTGATATTTTTCTTATATATAATTAATTTAATTAAAAACCCTAAAACTCTATTTTTTTATATATTTAGTTATATATATATTTAATTCAATAAAAAAACCCTAAAATGCTATTTTTATATATCTAATTATATATATTCAATTTATATATTTAAAACACTAGCTCTTTTTATATTTATTTATCTATACTAAAATCATAATTTTTTTCTTATATATATTTAATTTGATTAAAGAACCCTAAAACTCTATTTTTAATATATTTGGTTATATATATGTAAAAAACTTGAAAGCCTTATCCTAAAGATCTAGACCTAAAACGTGTATATGTGTGTATGCATGTGTATATACATGTGTATGTGTATATGTATTATATGTGTACATGTGTATATATATGTTTGCATGCGTAAAAACCCTAAAACCCTAATCCTAAGGACCTAAACCTAAAACATGTATATGTTTGTATGCATGTGTATATATATGTGTATGTGTATATGAATTATGTGTGTATATGTATGTGTCCATGTAAAAGAGCGTAATTTTTCTGAATTTTTATAAATGTATGATTATATATGCTAATATTAAACCTAAAACTCTATTTTATATATATATTATTATATATATTTAATTCAATAAAAACCCTATGATCCTATTTTTATATATTCAATTATATATATTTAATTTATGTATTCTGAACACTAGCTCTTTTCATATTTATTTATCTATACTAAAATACTATTATATATATATTTATTTATATATTCTAAGTTTTTTCTTAATTTTTTTCTTATATAGATTTAATTTAATTAAAAAACCCTAAAACCCTATTTTTGATATATTTGATTATATATATGTAAAAAACCTAAAAATCCTCAAAACTTATTTTTTATATATTTAATTTTTTATTGTATGTATGTAAAAAACCTAAAAACCTAATCCTAAAGGCCTAGACCTAAAACATGTATATGTGTGTTTGCATGAACGTGAGTGCGTGTGTATAGGTGTGAGTGTGTATGTATATATGTGAATGTGTGTATATGTATGTGAGTGTGTGTGTGTGTGTATAGGTGTGAGTGTGTATGTATATATGTGAGTGTGTGTGTGTATATGTATGCAAGTGTGTATGCATGCATGCATATGCATGAATATGCATTTGTGTATGCAATATGTATGTGAGTATGTAATATGCATGTATGTATGTAATATATGCATGTGTGTATGTAATATTGTATGTGTATGTATGAGTGTGAATGTATGTGTGTGAATGTATGTATGCATATGTTTGTGAATGCATATGGGTGTCTATGTATGTATGCATATGCATGTGTGTGTATGTATATGTGTGTGTGTATGTAATATGTATGTGAGCGTGTGTGTATAGGTGTGAGTGTCTATGCATATATGTGAGTGTGTGTGTGTGTATATGTATGTGAGTGTGTATGCATGTATGCATGTATGCATACGCATGAATATGTGTATGTGTATGTAATATGTATGTGAGTATGTAATATGCATGTGTGTATGTAATATATGCATGTGTGTATGTAACATATGCATGTGTGTATGTAATATTGTATGTGTATGTATATGTGTGTACCTATGTGTGTGAATGTGTGTGTATGTGTGTGTACATATGTGTGTGAATGTGTGTATGTGTGTGAATATGTGTGAATGTGTGTGTACATATGTGTTTGTATGTATGTGTGTGTATGTATGTGTGTGTACATGTGTGTGTATGTATGTGTGTGAATGTATGCATGCATTTGTTTGTGTATGTATATGTGTATGCATGTGTGTAATTATGTGTGTGAATGTATGTATGCATATGTTTGTGTATGTATGTGTATGTATGTGTGTGTATGTATGTGTGTGAATGTATGTATGCATATGTATGTGTATGCATGTGTGTATGTGTGTTTGTATGTATGCATATGTGTACATGTGTGTGTGTAAGTATGCATGCATATACATGAGTATGTGTGTGTATGTATCTCTCTCTCTCTTTCTCTTTTTCTTTCGTCTTTCTCTCTCTTTGTCTCTTTCTTTAATCTCTCTCTCTCATCTCTCTCTCTTTATCTCTCTCTATCTCTCTTAATTTCTCTCTAGATGTCTCTCATCTCTCTCTCTCACTCTATCAACAGAGGACAAAACAAGCACTTACATCGATGTAATCTTTTGGATCTTTGTCATCAAAGCCTAATGAACATTGTCTTTCATCAAATTCCAAAGAATCGATGCCCAAAACCTCCTGTGAAACCAAAGAGAAGAAAAATTAGACAACAAAAAACATAGAAAAAGAGAAAGCATGAAAGAGTATGTGCGTCACTTACCAAGATGAGAGATCTAGAGAGGGAGAGTGTGTGTGTGTAGAGAGAGAGATCTCTATCTATGTGTATGTGCACAAGACAATGCAGGTCACAACTCAATTCACGCG
>CM035408.1:128435247-128580247 GCA_020310875.1 Ceratopteris richardii
GTGTGTGTGCTTCTCCTTGAGAGTGAGAGTGTGTGTGTAAGCTCTCTTCCTTATCTCCTTCCTCGTGACCTGGTATCAGAGCCAGCGTGGCTGTAGAGAGCTCCTGGAGAAGGCGACAGTGAAGACTCGACCTCCATTTTGAGTCCGCAAGGTGGGGCCCACAGAAAAACCAGGTTAGTTTCAGAAACTGTAACTTGCGTTGTGTTCGACGACACTCATATATTCCAGATCCAGAATTTCAAGCGATTCCGTGTACTGTTGATACACGAAAACTGTGTTTTTCTGAGATCAAACTGTCACGTCATAGTGCGACAGTGTTCAAGCAAAAGTGCTGCTTGTAGTGTTTTGCAGTGTTGTGAATTGTTGCAGAAATGGCAAACGCAGATGGAATGAGTCAGCTTATGAGCGATAAGCTGGACAAGAACAACTTCCATGCTTGGAGATTCAGAATGATGAATTTCCTGATGGGAAAAGGCTATTGGAAGTACATCGAAGGAGAGAATGAAAATGCTCTGCAGTTACCAAAAAGGAATCGGACTGTAGATCAGTTAAGAGCATATGAGGAATGGAATCAAGGAGCACGAAAGGTAATGTATTGGCTATCTGTTAGCATACAGGATAGCATGATTGGACACATACAGGATGCCAAGACTCCAAAAGAGGCTTGGAACAGCTTGGTCACTTTGTATGAGACTAATACAAAGGCACGGAAATTGCAACTCAAGAACAAGCTGCATACATTGGAAAAGAAGAGCATGTCGATAAGTAACTACACTCTTAAAATCAAAGGCATATGTGAGTCACTTGCATCTATTGGCATGAATGTAGATGATGATGATAAGGTGGAAGTGTGCCTTCATGGTTTAGGAGCTTCATATAAGTAGTTCAGAACTTCCATACAGACCACGGAAAATATTCCGAATTTTGTTGATCTGGTATCTATGCTGATTATTGAAGAAAAGAATCTTGGTGAGGACTCAAACTCCCAAGGAAATCCTAGTTCTGAGGATGTATTCTACTCTGGTAGAGGTAGAGGTTTTGGAAGTGGAAGAGGAAACAGTAACCAAGACCAAGGTCAACAACAGAATCATGTAGGAGGAAGAGGACAGTTTCGAGGTAGGGGGAGCCAAAGAGGTCGTAGAAATTTCCAAAGAAATGATTCAGGTAATGATAGTAAAGGATGCTGGAATTGTGGTAAACCTGGACACTTTGAACGTGATTGCAAGTTAAAGAATCAAAATAACAGAAGGGAACAAAACAACTATGCATCCACAAGTGCAGATGATTCTGAGAAGCTGTTTATGGTTCAACATCACATGATGAATACGATGTCTGCTGGTGTTTCAAAATCGAATGATAATGTCTGGTATGTTGATTCAGGTGCTTCAAATCACATGACCAGTCATGCAGAATGGTTTAGTAGTTTGCAGAAAATGCCAGTTCCTGGATATGTTGAAACAGGTGATGATACATCGCATCCTATTGAGCATACAGGAAACATAGCATTGTCTATGGAGGACGGGAAGGTAAAACATCTTGCTGATGTGTTGCATGTTCCAAATATAACAAAGAATCTGGTTTCTGTTGGACAAATGGTTGACCAAGGATTACAAGTCAGGTTCAATGCTGATGGATTATATGTAGAAGAGTACAAGCAGGATGGACGATTGGTTGCCAAAGGAAACAAAGGTAGGATGTTCACCTTAAATGTGAGGATTCCTTAAATGAATGCAGACATGTTTGCAAAAGGTGCAGGAGTTATTGCAGATATAGAGATATGGCAAAACGGATTGGACATGCAAACTTGCAAAGGCTGAAAATGATGCAGTCAAAGGAGATTGTCCATGGACTACCAAATTTCAAAGTTGCAGAAATGCAAAAGGTATGTGCAACATGTCAATTTGGTAAACAGTCAAGAGCATCATTTCCACATGACAAGCATGTTAGTGAGAATGTACTAGAAGTAGTACATACAGATGTTTGGGGTCCAGCAAAGACCACATCTATGGGCGGTTGCAGGTTTTATGTTACCTTCATTGATGATCATACACGCAACATATGGGTATATTTCATAAAAGAGAAGAGCAAGGTGTTCACTCACTTCCAGAATTTTAAAGCTATGGTGGAAAAGCAGACAGGGAAGTACATTCAAACATTAAGATCTGATGGAGGAGGTGAATACATGTCAAATGAGTTCAGCAATTTTCTAAAAAATCATGGAATTCGGCGTCAGTTTTCATGCAGGTACACACCACAACAGAATGGTGTTGCTGAACGCAAAAATAGACATATTGCAGAAATAGCAAGAGCCTTGATGGTTGAGAAGAATATGCCTCATTGTTATTGGGCAGAAGCTGTGCATACTACTGTATACATCATGAACAGAACTCCGACTGCTGCTGTACATCAAGTTACACCTGAAGAGAAGTTTATAGGTAAAAAGCCAAACTTATCACATCTGAAAGTTTTTGGCTGTATTGCATATGTACATGTTCCAGATGAGTTGAGGACGAAGCTTGATCCGAAAGCAGAAAAATGTGTCTTCATTGGATATTCCCTTGAGCAAAAGGGGTACAAATGTTATAACCCACTCACACGACAGGTGAAGGTGAGCAGAGATGTGGTATTTGATGAAATGTCAAGCTTCTATGCAGATGCCAAAGAAGGACTGAATCTTGAACCAAATGACAAAGAAAATGCTGAAAAATCTAGTGCGGAATCTCAAGTTTTGAGTGGACCGGATGCATCACCAAGCAATAGTTCCAACTCAAATCCATGGAGTGGAAGATTGCGTGGAAATTTCAGTCCAACAAATTCATCAAATACATCCAAGAAAGGTAAAGAAAAGCTTTCTGCTGGTAGTAAAACAGGTGCAGGTTTTGAAGATGTTGATGGAGATTCAAGGGGTTTAGAAAAGAGTATTGATGAGGAACTTGGATTGCCCTCTGTGAAGACTCCAGTAGTAAGAAGGGCACATGTAGATGATACAAGAAGAAGTGACTCAGGACCAAGAAGATCTGGGAGGATGTGTAATTCAGTGCAACGATTGACATATGATAGTCACATGGCTCGCCATTGTGCCTACATGACAAAGGTAATACAAGATGCTGAACCTTCTTGTTTTGAAGATGCAATTGGTAATGCAGATTGGGAAAAAGCTATGGATGAGGAGATGGCTGCACTTTATGGAAATGATACTTGGAAGTTGGTTTCATTGCCACAAGGAAAGAAATCCATAGGCTGCAAATGGGTTTACAAGGTAAATCATAATGCTGATGGTAGCATAAGCAGGTATAAAGCACGATTGGTAGCTAAAGGTTATGCACAGACATATGGCATTGATTATGAGGAAACATTCAGCCCTGTAGCTAAAATGTCTACTGTCAGAACACTTGTTGCATTAGCTACAGCAAAAGGATGGACTTTGCATCAGATGGATGTGAAGAATGCTTTCCTACATGGTGAGTTACAGGAAGAAGTATATATGGACCAGCCACAAGGATATGAAGATTCAAAGCATCCAGAATATGTTTGCAGGTTGCAAAAGGCTTTGTATGGGCTGAAGCAAGCCCCTCGTGCATGGCATGCAAGGATTGCTGATTACTTAACCAGCATTGGGTTCTCTATGTGTGATGCAGATCACTCACTATATGCAAGGAAGGCTGATGATGGCATCACCATTGTGGCTATTTATGTTGATGACCTGATTGTAGGTGGTGATAATGAAGAAAGCATCAAAGAGGTAAAGAAACTTCTTATGCAGGAATTCGACATGAAAGATCTTGGTGTGCTGCGCTATTTCTTGGGCATTGAGTTTATACATACAAAAACAGGTATATGGATGTCGCAAAGGCAATATGCCTTGAATATGCTGCAAAAGTATGGTATGGCTAATTGTAAGACAATTTCTATGCCATTAGATCAGAATTTGAAATTGGATACTACATCAGGTGAAGCATTGGAAAATGCTACTATGTACAGGAAAATTATGGGAAGTCTTATATATCTCACAATTACAAGGCCTGATCTAAGTTATACTGTTGGACTTGAAAGTCAGTTTATGCAAGTTCCTAGGAAGCCACATTTGGATGCTCTGAGGTGCACTCTACGTTATGTGAGTGCTACTTTGGATTATGCATTGTTTTATGAAGCTGGTGTCGAGTTGCAGGTTCATGGATACACCGATGCAGATTGGGCTCGTAGTACTCCAGATAGAAGATCTACTAGTGGCTTTCTTTTCTCACTTGGAGGTGCAACTATTACATGGAGCAGCAAGAAGCAACCCACTGTTGCTTTGTCAAGTACAGAGGTTGAGTATAGAGGTGCTGCAATGGCAGCATGTGAGGCATCATGGCTGGAGATGTTACTTGTAGATTTAGGTGTGGAAGTGCAAAAGCCTATCACTATCTATTGTGATAATCTTAGCAGCATACAGTTAGCATGGAACCCTGTTTTCCATGCTAGAACAAAGCATATCGAGGTACATTATCACTTCATCAGAGAGAAGGTATTAGCAGGTGATATTGATCTTGTTTATGTGAGAACAGATGAGCAGGTTGCTGATATTTTCACCAAAGCACTTGGGGCTGAGAAGTTAAAGAAGTTTCGAGAGATGCTTGGATTACAGGATATGGCGTTGAGCTTGAGGGGGAGTGTTGAGATATCAAGCTCAACATGTGATGATCCAGGATGACACGTACCAGTTTTTCGTTTCTCTGACATGTATAGTGGTCATACTGATCTATGTCAGGGATACTTCATTGAGCTTTATTAGATTTATCTACCGAGAGTGATGGCACATTTGTTTCTTGCCAGCTCACTCATTCGCGGATATTAGGTTTTTCCGTATGTACTGATCATTATATATTGCACTTGTTGTATTCTTGTTTTTAGGTCATTCTTGTACATTCCTTTTATGTAATAGAAGAAGAAGAAGAAGATCATTCTTCCTTGCCTCAATCTGTGTGTGTGCTTCTCCTTGAGAGTGAGAGTGTGTGTGTGAGCTCTCTTCCTTATCTCCTTCCTTGTGACACACATCAGAGCACTAGATCCCTCATGGTAGCACTCCCATCGACCTCACTCCCACTGATGACACTCCCGTCGTCAACACTCCCTTTGGCGGGACTACTCTTGCCAATGGCACTTCCTTTGGTGGGACTACTCTTGTTGGTGGTACTCCCTTTGGTGGGACTACTCTCATTGGCGGTACTCCCTTTGGTGGGGCTACTCCACAGGTGGTACTCCCTTTGGCGGGGGTGCTTATATCAATGCCAGGGCTAAATTTCCCCTGTATATTTCATTGATATAAGCCCTCGTATGTCCATCATATGTTATGGTGAACATCGTGTACATCATGTACATCATGTGAATCAAATAAAGTGTCTAATAGAATGCATGGTATAAGAGGTGTATGGGGTACATCCTTCTCACCCTAAACACAAAATAAACTCAATAGTATTGTTCTTTTAACTTCTTTTAAGTGTATTGCCTAATCCTCAAAGCCATTCTCTCTGCAATACCATATTTGTCCTATCCATATCCATAATTTGGAATGGCTAATTGATCTTTGAATCCTTGTATCTGGACTTCCAAATTGGATACCATAGTATCCCATATTCTCTTATCCTTACCTGCATCATAGATACAATGTACTTATGTGCATTGGGTTGCTGGGAAATCTTTAGTTTCTTGGCCATATTGTAATTTATAATTATGAATGGCAGAGTCATCAATCATAACTTTCATCCTAGTACCATATACACTACCATGAAGTTTAACTAAATCATGTGGTCCAAACTTTTGTGTCCACAATGATTGGTTTAAATGACATGTACTACATCCTCATGCATCACTTCCACTTCCTTGCAACTACATCTACCATAAATTGGAAGTGTTTGCATGATTTGGCCTACCCTTTTGCTTTATTTAAGGCCATTATATTCCCTTGTCCTTGTTTTTCATCTTCCCCCTTTCATACTGGGAAATTCCACTAAGAGTGGTTAGGAGATAAGCAGCTAAAGCATAAATTTTTCTTTTTGGCCTGGCCAAATTGATTTTACTATTTCTATGCCCTTTTTGGTTTCTTACTATGAATTTTGTTCCTCAATAAAGTATCTTCAAGAAAGATCTCTTCCATGTGAAAATGGTTCATGAATGACAATCATGTAGATGGAACTGAGGAGGAAGAAAAGGTTCTTTGATCTTCTCTTGAAACTATGTCAAAAAGGATCCTTTGCACTATGTCGTAAAATATTTTACCAAAGTTGGGCCTTCCCCACCAAAAAATTAGTGGAAAAATTCACTTTATCATTTTTGGAATAAGATTTATCTCAATAAAAATTATTAAACTAATAAAGCCATGAGAAAAAAATTTGACCATCCTCACATCCACCAAATCATGAGAATTGGAAATTATCATTTTTGAATAACAAGAGCAATGCGTGACTATTCATTGGGTACAACTTGTGCAGCGATGACAATTTTCATTCTAGACTCTGTATTTTAGTCATATATTGTATTTTAGACATGTATTACTACATACATGACTTTTATTTCAACCATGTATTTTTGAACATGTATTACTATAGACATTATTTTTATTTGAGCCATTATTCTATTTTAGACGTGATTTTTATTTCATAAATGTATTATTGCAAGCACGTATTATTGTAGAAGTGATTTTTATTTTAGAAATGTATTACTATAAAAATGTATTATTGTAGGCATGTTTTTTATTTCAGGCATGTACTTTATTTTTGCTATGTGATTTGGTTTGAACACAATTAATCGCAGTGATTTGGTTATTACATTCATTGATTTTATTGTTTTTTATGACTTATATGACGTCTTTTTTATGTGTATGTATATTGTCATGATGTGCAAGTATGTATATGTGTAGGTTAGGAGCTATGTAAGTATGTACATGTTTATATAGATTTTGATTAGATAGATTTATTGATACTTCTTGATAGTTGAAGGATGGGCAGTTCGATTGAAAGCTGTATTGTTGAGTGATTAGTGAATCAATTCAATAGTTATGCATGTGTGTTATGTACGCATGTGTGTGTGTTACATTTACAATAAAAAATGTACTATAAGTTGTTTCTAGGTTTCATTCATATTCCTATGAATTTCAGTACTTTGAATCTAAGAAAAACATGCACAAACAACTTGCATCATATTTTTATTTTTCTATTTATTGAATTTCACAGCTCCGCTACCAATTGACTATTTACTAGGCTATTGATTGAGCTATTGGCAAGGTCATAGACTAGGAATTGGATGCTCCTTTTTGAGATGGATATCGATCATTCTCAGGAATAGACTACCAAGACTCCTAGTGATAGCCATGTGACTAACGTCCCCAATGGTCTCCTGACATTGATACTGATTGGTTTGGTTCATAGACCATTGGAAAAACCACATATCTATTGTACTCCAATATCTATGCATGAAATGGCCCCTCAACCAACACTAGTCGATCCGGAGGCTATCAAGTGGAACCGAATCATTTTCTTTTTGGCCAAAAAGCAAGGAGCAAGAGACATTGGGACTAGAAGGTTGACTTGCAACTTTGATCCAACAACCCTACTCACATACCTATCAAGGACGATAGAGTCTAGGGAGGGGGGAGTTGTTGGTAGAACAAAGAAGTCACAATCATAAATGAGGACCCACATAATTGTTTTGTTCTTGGGATGCATGCAAGATCTCTTTGCATTCAAGCCAAATAATAAAAGGCTTCATGGAAGGAGTTCCAAATAGAACAAGCATCAAATTAGTGATATCTACCCAGTCTTATGAGTTTTTTATGTATTATTCGTCAATATAAAGTCAAGTTCTTGTAATCTACTCAACTTTTGTAAAGGACAAGGAGTCGTTGAGCCTATATAATGATAGCCGAGCCTTAACGAATTTTGTAAGATTTTTTGGAGCTCAAATCGGATGTTTTATGATCTCTAAATTCAAGTTTTTTAATTTATTAGGCCAAATAAGTGTGCATAGGGTTCATCTTTTGATTATAAAAGACAGAGTCGCTACTTTGTACTCAACTTTTGGATGTGATTTGAATGAAATCTTTGCATTCTCTCTCTTAAGCACTTTTCTCTTCTCTCCTTCTTCGTTTACAGATTTCATAAATGGTTTTGAGGTGTCCCATTCCCATATCTATCTCATGGGAGCGTTTACATGCTCTATATGCTTGATGATCTTTATTTTGATTCTATATCTTTATGACTTTCTTCCTCTTGAGCTTCTTTGGGCTTCGTATGTTCATAGTGATATGTCTTCATACACTCAATTGGGGTAAGGTACTTGCTTTGGGTTTCATATGTTCATAGTGATATGTCTTCATACACTCAATTGGGGTAAGGTATTGGATTGAGAGTTGAAGATGATTTCCATCACGTAAAGATAGTGAGCTTTTTGTTTGTAGGCCTACAACACTTATCCTTTGCATAACTTATCTACTTCAAAATTCTAAGGAGGATGTAAACAAGAGATCGCACTTTACTCACAACAATTTTTATTAGATTTATTCCATATATCTTCAAAACAATGTAACTTTTTCGAAAGCTTTTCTTAAAAGAAGCAAGAAGCCACATATTTTTGTAAAGACTTGTTCTAGAAAGCTCAATAAAAGGTGGAATATTCATTGGAACCATAAACAAATTTATGGTCATATGGAACTACCTATTCCAATCCAACACAATGCCATTTTATGGCTCATTGACGTATATATTTTTTCTCGACCACACCTAGAGCAAACAAAGCAAATATTGTCAATGGACAATATGTGAGGTGTTCATTCATTGAAGACACAAATCATCTATTTATGGGTCGTTCTCACACAACCTCTCTTAAACCTCTTGCGAAAAGTGTGTGATGTAAATCATCCACACAGTTTTTGTTGAAAGTAGATCCTTCTTGGAGAATGTATCCACATGAATGTAGGTTTTTGAAACTTGATACATGCGGCACATTTAGATTAAAAGAAAGGATATGTTGGGAAAGTCAAATGTATCCCCCAGTTATTTATTTCATAAGCTCATGGTCAAATCAAACCATCCCATTGCACGTTTATTTGCTTGTTTATTATTCTTCTACTTCATTTCATAAGAGTTGTTGTTGTATTTTGTAATGTACCTCTCACATAAGCTCATGGTCAAATCAAACCATCCCATTGCACGTTTATTTGCTTGTTTATTATTTTTCTACTTCATTTCATAAGAGTTGTTGTTGTATTTTGTAATGTACCTCTCAGTTGGATCCGGATTGAGGTACCTCTCCCTCTATCGAGAGTTGTTGTTGTATTCTGTAATGTTCTTCTCAGTTGGATCCGGATTGAGGTACCTCTCCCTCTATCTGAGTGGCCTTTGTATCTTTTTTTTTTGAAGAGTACAATGAATTGGAAATACACTCACACACCCAATCTAGTAAGCTAAAGACACCCATCTTTGAAAAACTCATAGATATGTCCAATCAAGACTTAAACTCAAGACTTCCTCCCAAAAATTCAAAGAGTCAAACCACTAGGCTAAATGACCTTTGTATCTTGATACCTTATAACTTAATTATTGGTATTCTTTAAACCACTAGAGTCAAAGATTCAAAGAGTCAAACCACTAGGCTAAATGACCTTTGTATCTTGATCCTTATAACTTAATTATTCTTTAACTTAATTATTGTTATTTCATGAAAAAAAAGAAAGAAGACGAGAGAACCATATCTCCAGTATCTGCTTGAACAGTGAAGAGCCTCGAAACGTGCTCCTATCGTGCTCCCTGGATTCTTACTGCCCTCAAGCGATTGGTGTGGCTGGTCAGAAGCTTAGTTGGGTAGACTTACCAACGACGAAGCGCATTCTGATATGTGTATTGAAGAGGACGGAATCACATGGTGAGTCGAGAAACGCCGTCTACAGTTTGTTGGACCAGCCCCAGCTGCCTGGCGGAGTTAGTACTACTCCAGAAATTTGAACAACTACGATTTACCCCTTTCCATTGACCCCGATGGTAGCTTGGCTGCCTCTAGGTATGTGTTGATCTTCTTCTCTGTTTTTTCCTCATTTTTTGTTTTCTTTGAGCTTCTTTTCGTTTATGGCTGCTTTTATAACGTTCTGTTTTACTTCAAGTATTTTCTAGAATTTGCAGAACTGAAAGTTTTTTTTCTACGAATAGCCAGAAATTTTGACACCCCTAATCACGATTCTTTCTCCTTAATTTCTGTAACGTCGCGGTCGTGAGTAATGGAGGGGTCGGGCTCGGGCTTTGTTGATTATAATACAGAGATCAAAGTTATTTGGGTCCACGCGTAAGCTTAAAACCAGAGAGGACAATAGCGCACCGAGCTGGCCGAAGGTACACTCCCAAAAGTCTAGACCTGCAGTAGGCGTCAAGGAATCTAAAAGGAACGTAGTCGTGACTCGTGAGTCGCCTCCCGCTCATACTGGCGCGGGTTAATTGTAACTTGGATGGATGCATGCCTGGGAAAAAAATGGATATTTGACCAGGCCTGGATCGTAATTTGTTATGATGCGTGAGAGAGTCCATGCATGAAAATGTTCGTATCTGAGAGACAAAGAGGGTGAGAGCAGGAGGCCGGGGTCTGTGATTGTCCATCGCCCATTGTCTAGCATTCCGCAGTCTTTTGTTTGAGAGACTCAAGCTCTCCCAAGTCCCTGTACCTTACCGGTGCTTCTGTGCTCCGTGTGGCAATGTATTTATGTATTCGCGTACGTGCGAAACAGTATGTGCACGGTGCGTGAGCGCTTGAGCAGCTTGCAGCATCACATTTTCATCGCCATGGAAGAGTCTCGGCCCCTTTTTCCTGACCTGTTTTACAAACTTAGATTTCTCTAATTGACTCAGTGCTGAGACCTACTCTACAGAAATCCCGCATGATTGCCCTAGGAGCCCCTTCACACTCGATTCCATCCATCTTTCTTCAATCAGCCAGCAATTGAATTGGATTGTCGGAGTTCAATAACTGACAGCAGTTTCCTCTGTTCGCCCGTTTATATCTGGATCGAGGTGGGTCTCTTCATCATAACCAAGTAAAGAATAAATAGTCTGATTCACAGCTTTTAGGAATTTGTTGATACGGGGATGTTATGGATCTTGCAGGGCTAAAGGATGCGACAGATACTTATGCCCGCTGCGGTAATGATGTCTTATTGAAGCGGATATGGCGGACAAATATGGAGTTCATTGACAGGTGAATTACGAATCCCAGGAGCACGCATGGTTTATGATTTGTCTTGATAGACCCGGGAGAACAGATGACATGTAAACATCCAATCCTCGCTGCCGTTCGGGCTCCTCATATTGCCTGAGGGAACTTCGCTCCGACTCTTAATGCAAGCGACGGCGGCAAATACTAACAGAACGACGGGAGCGTGATCGGGACACGAAGGCCGGGGACAGCATAGGAAAGTGTCGCACCTACATAATGATAAATTCAATGGCTGCGAGCGAAGGTCAAAGAGATGACCAACATCAGGGTATGGGGACCAGCCGGCTGAGCAATCCCGGCCTGACGACTCCAGAGAGACTGCTAATGAACAACCACTTTGGACTTCAGCAATCTGCAAGCCGCAATAGCGTTAGCAATGCTGTACAGGACAACGCTGCTGTACAGGAGGAGCTGATCGACAGAGGAGTCAGAAAGCCAGGAAAGTTGATGGGAGCGTTCAGATCCTTGTGCCATGTCTTGCCTCTTCCAGCTATGCCATGTAAACGCCTAACACTACCATCAGGCCCTTCCGCGCATCCTTCCCTTGGGAGTCGCGTCACGGGCACTCTTTTCGGTTACCGCAAGGGCCATGTCCATTTTGCTGTGCAGGAGGATGCCAAATCTCACCCTGTGTTGCTACTGGAACTGGCCACGCCAACAAGCACACTCGTCAAAGAAATGGCTTCAGGGCTTGTTCGAATCGCCCTCGAGTGCGAGAGGGGAATCAACGGTGGCGGCATTGGCCGTGGGAAGCTCTTCAACGAGCCTGTATGGACGATGTATTGCAACGGTCGAAAGACAGGGTATGCTCTCCGAAGGACGTGCTCTGAGGCTGATGTGCACCTTTTGTCCCTGGTGCAAGCCGTCTCCATGGGCGCTGGGGTGCTCCCTACTGGCGACGAACTTGCGACTGACGGGGAACTTATGTACATGCGTGCGAAGTTCGAACGTGTCGTCGGGTCGAGGGATTCGGAGGCCTTCTACATGATGAATCCCGATGGCACTGGAGGCCCCGAGCTGAGTATTTTTCTTCTCCGAGTTTGATTTCTCATTTTCTGCTTGCAGTTGCCTTTCTAACTCATTGCCTCAAGCCCTCGTGATGAAGATCACATCATGACATCTGTCCTGTCATTTGTGCATCAATCAACCTGATCCACGGTCGGTTCGGCAATGGACTGTAGCATGAGGACTTCAGCCAGCGCAAGATCAACATGAACCTGTATTAGGCACAGCATTTCCGATGCTCTTTCGTTGTCGTTTGTGTTGTGTGTCTAACAGATATTGAATTCTGGAAATAAGTTAAGAGAGGCCAAATGCGACTGGTTCGATTACGTTCACTCTTCTATTGTAATCAGACCTATGCTTACTCCTAATAAGGCTCTCATCCATACCGATGTTCAACAAGCGCGCACGCAGCGACATCAGACCACCGCCATTCTACTGACTCATCTCAGTTGTATTCAACTGACATGCTCACAAAAAGATCAGGATTTCGTTTCCTCGTGGAGGACATAGGGGGCGCTAGGTACCGGAACTCTTCATGTTATGAATGGTTTTGATCTTGGCAGATTACAATTCATCACAGCGATTCGATATACGGTAGATACATTGAAAATGTCGTTATAAGTGCGTGCTCATACTACATTAGTGGAGGTAGACTTTTTGGTGTTGGCTTCCTAAAAATGTGCATGAATATTTTTTTCTTCCGTTTATACTTCTATGTATCTCTCCGTGTGTAGAGGACTGTAATCAAAGTCGCTGTAGCCTAAAGTTCTTTCAAGGTATCCAAAGAAATGATTTGTTTGCTTGTTTTTACTGTTTATTTTATTTGTTTCAGAGAGTTTCATGTTGCAGCTTACTCTTTAGAGGTTGAAAATTTGAAAGAATAACACCCGCACACCCAACGAACCTCATGAGTCGGTTCACCCTCACGTTGGTGGTTAGTATTGAGCAAATAAGTGGGACTCGGATGTTGAAACTTTGTATAGGGAGTAGCGCTTGAATCTTAGAAATTTGTCGAATGGTACAAAATGTTGAGAAACTAACAAGCACATCATCGAGGAACTAGACATGTGTGTGTGCGTAGACAAGCACTCTTAGTGATGAAATTCCAATAAGTTTGGTATATAGAAGCATGTACATTGCTAGGTTGTTATAATCGAGTTCGTATGATTTTCATGGTGTTGTCTCACGATATCAATGTCATGGAGCCTCGCTATACAACTCAAAACAATGCTAGGATCATGCTAGCCATCCTAGCTACTTATATTTCCCATGCAATGGTCAAAGAAAGGAATTCTACTCTAAGCGTTAATCCAAAGCATGTCGGATATTCTTTGACCCTGAACTATACATCGAACATGGTGACAGGTTTTACACCCTCTACCTCCGTTTCCACTTCTACCGCTGCAATGTTGCCCTCTCTTGTCCCTCCACAACATCATGCATCAAACGCGAGTTCTCCAAGAAAATAGGCGCTTGCAAACTGTTGAATTAAGCTCCTCTAGGAGCCTCCATTCAGGACATGCATTGCCCATCCAAAATCCAATGGATAAGCATCAAGTATCAAACCTCAACGAATAAACTTGGTTGGCCATCTGTCAAAGGAGTTCAACATGCTCATTGGCACAGTTCCCCCTTTCTTTTCATCTTTACAAAACCAAGCTTTCCAAACTCTTTGATAAAACAACCTCTCTAGAGCTATTGCCCTTGGCTTATCCAACCATATGTTGGAGTTCGAGGTCTGTGGAAGCACGTGAACATCATCAGTAAGAAGAAGAAGTTTGGAGCACAACATACAATATTGAATGTATTACCAAATACATTTCACTACTTTATCATCCAATTTCTTGCGTTGTTATTCAAGCACCAATGCATATGTCAGGCAACCAAAGACACACATATGAGCAACACATGGCTTGCGACCATGCCAAGGCTCATATGGAGTGATAGCTTACAGTGCTTTGGTGGGACACATCTTAAGTACATATGCTGCAAACATAGTAGCCTCAAGCCAAAAGCTATGTGGCAAAGCTGACCATACACCTCATTGTCTCCTTGACATAAATGTTCTTTCTTTTTGCAACTCCATTTTTTTGAGGTGTATACAAATGTTTTATCTCATGCTCAGCTAGAAATGCATTAAAATTAGAAGATATGTATTTTCTCCCTCAATCAAACTAGAGGGTGCCCAATTTACATAGTGACAAATTTTAAGCCATAATTAGAAATTTTAACACTCTTGACTTTGCTTTCAATGGATACACCCATGCATGCCTAGAAAAATCATCAATAAAATTCATGAAGTAAAGGTAGTTCCCAAAAGAAGGTGTTTGCATAGGACCATAGAGGACACTATGAACAAGGTGCAATTTATGAGAAGCTTAAACTAAAACATCTTTAAGGAAGGTAGAGCATTGCATTTTGCCCAAAATATAGCCTTCAGACATGTTTACAAGGTGCCTTAAGTTTGGGTAGATAGGATACCATTATAAATTTCTATAGGTGTAGAAAAGTAGCATAATGTAGATGACCAATGCGTGCATGTCAAAGCTTTGCATATGAGATAACCTGATAATCTTGAACTGCACATGCTGAATCACTCATAGATTTTACATAGTCTTATATAGCCCATGACATAAAATGCCTACAACAATAGTAACATTGTCATTTGATAGATCATGAACTGTACATCTATCATCAATAAAATTTGGTAACCAAGCCAATCTTGGCCAACATTAAGACTAATAATAGATTTTACTTGATCTCTAGCACATACAAAGCATATGACAATGTGAAAGAACTACCATCAATAGTAGTCAAAATGATCTTATCAACTCTCCTTACAGGATATGAGGACTTGTTTGCACATATGAGAGTATTCATTGTAGGGGAAGCCTCAAATGAAGAGAAGAAACTGCACTACAAGATAATATGTTTGGTTCCACCACAACCAAAGTACCAAACATCTGAATCTGCTATAGACATACACTGCTCATGAGAAGGTGGTTCATAGTTGAATGCAGTAAGTAGTAAATGCCCATTATTCATTTTGCAAAAGATTAGTAGACTCAGTTTTTTGTGTAAAGGCCTTAACAACAACCATTCTAGCCCATTTCTTCTTTGGTTGTTTTGCAATGAGTCTTGGACAACTCTTTATGACATAATCATATCCTTTAAATTATTTGCAAAACCATTTTTTCTTTTCTATTTTCTTCATATTAACCTCCTTCGAATGTGCAACATTAGCAGATTTCTGCTTACTAGTAGATGGGTTCTCTGCAACATGCATAATGGACATGTTCTGCCTAGACTAATCTTCTTGTAACAAAATAGAGATGAACTCCTCAAATGTTAAGGCATTGCCTTTCATCATCAATCAAAGAGTAGAAGCAAAACTTTGATATGAATTTGGAAGACCATTAAGAAAATTTTGCACAAGTGAACTATCTAGCAAGTCTTCATTAGTAGAAATCAACTACTTCCTCAAATCTTTTACCTTTGTGAAAAAATTGTCCATAGAATCTTCATCATTCATATGGTCACTCTCCAATCATTTTCGGAGATAAGCAACACGAGCCTAATTTCTTGCTTGGTATAAAGTGATAAGTGTATCCCAAGCATCCTTTGTTGTTTTACAAGAACGAATGTGAGGGATAATGGCATGTTTGACAGACAAAAATATCAACGCATGTGCCTAAGCATCTCTTCCATCCCCTCGAAGTTGTTATGTAAGTGCAGCGAGAATCATAGCACGAACTAGAATTTGAAGATCATCATCTTCAACACCATCTAGATCACCCTCAATAACTCTATTC
This sequence comes from Ceratopteris richardii, assembly GCA_020310875.1. Classification (NCBI taxonomy): domain Eukaryota; kingdom Viridiplantae; phylum Streptophyta; class Polypodiopsida; order Polypodiales; family Pteridaceae; genus Ceratopteris; species Ceratopteris richardii. The sequence goes on from CM035408.1 coordinate 128,451,297, forward strand.
GTAGGTGTAATAAGGCATTTTTCAATACCCTAAACAATATTCCACAACCCTTATTCTCCTAATACATGATGCATCATATACTCCCATAATGGATAATTAGTATCATCCAACTTATTCTAAATATCCAACATATGAAATATATCATTGCTTTCAACCATGGCCATTGACTAAATACCTTGATGTAAAAAATGATTGTATCTCAAAAAGTTGAACAAAACCACCTTATCAGGCTCTTCTAAACCTATAGCAAACTTTGAGGCACTTGCACTAGGGAACCGAAACCTATATATATGTTTAGCACAAAAGAATGAAATTGCCTACATATGCACTATGATATTTCATTCGGAGGTCAAAACAAGCTTAGATAAAAATTTGGTGCCATACAACAAAGAGCTTTTGATCTCCTAATCGCATAGAGTATGCTCATTGGTTTTCACGGGATTTTGAGACTGTGACTGGAGGGGTGTTGATGATGCCCTAGATGAAGCAATGACCTTTTCTAATACCAATTGTTGGAGTTTGAGGTTTGTGGAAGCACATGAACAACACGAGGAAGAAGAAGAAGCTTGGAGCACAATACACAATAATGAATTTTTTACCAAGTCAATGTACAAAGATAAGTAACCTATTAGGTTTATAGGCATATATACAAGTCGGGGGAAATAAACCTCCTAAAAAGAGAAAAAAGTGCCATGATGATCCTAAGTGTATTCACACACATCAGTCCTGACATATATCAACACCATAATCCCCTCAAAATACTCACTCTTGACCAAAAGCAAGTCTCACTCAGTGTTCTTCAACATGAAATATGAGGGAATCTGCTACTGCATAACTATTATTTACACCAACACTAGTATATCAGTAGCTTGCCTAAGTACCAAGGGTAGGAAAATCCCAAGAATATGCTAGCCATGTGGACAACCTAAAGCTTCTAGGGATTAAGTCTATGACTACACATATCACCTTGCAAAAAGTACATCTCCGGAGAAGGAGGACCTATCTCAAGAGTAGATGAATCTTCAATCTCCCCAACATAGCGGTATCAAAAGTGCCTCATTAATGGAATTGAAGGCTTCAAATATTTTAGGTGGTAAACAAGGAATTCCATGGAACAAAGCCAATGTTCTAGCACAAGTTACACAGATCATACAACAACAAGAAACTATTCCATCTCATTTGGAAGCACTCTAAAGCACTGATACCACCAATCAAAGATTTTGCCCCTCTTTTAGCCTTTGCGACTAGGTCTCAGACATGTACCCTTTGACACAGGCATTCATCTATGCTTCATTTTTTCTTGGGGAATGATACATAATATAAGAACCATCACAATGTAGATTTAAGTAGGCATCGACAAAACAAAATCAACAAATGCTTAGTTTACAACAACAAAAAATCACAAGCAAGTCTAAGTCTAGGGAAATCAATAATTCAATCTTTCAACTCTACGATTTCCTAAAATCATAATTTGCAGATCATAGTTTCCAATTATTACCTTTGTAAAGTAGACATGGTTGTGGGATTGTCAAATATGAATCTCTTGGTTGGCCTTCGTGGTCAATGAGGGTAACATACAATATTATATCTAACTATAGCTCATCAAGGTTGTGATGGGAGACAAGGCCCAAGGGTTGGAATGCTGCATGAGAGAAGGTCCATCATTAGTTTGGGTGTTGGGCATCTGCACTTGTAGCATGCATATGGGGGCATTCTACGAGGACAAGAATGTCATGTGGAAAAGGAAGGCCATATGGCCAAGCAAAAGTGGTAGGAGGTGAAGGCCTACAAAGCTAGATGCAAGGTTGTTACTATTAATGTCCATGTGAAAGGTCAAAGGTCCATCAGACACTTTTGTATATGTTCTTTAATAAAACATATAGCGGCCTGGTCAGCAACTAAGGCTTACAACTAAGGTGATGACCAAGGCATAGACCTTGGCATACCTTGTCATCCAAGTCACCGAAGTCACCATTAGAGCCATTGGCTGCATGCGAGGGAGGACCTCAATGATCAAGGTATTGACGACATGATTGCTCCTACATCATCTACATTAGTATCTGCATGAGTGCATCTCCATTTTCTATCTAGGAGGCACTCCATTTTTATTTTATTTCCATTTTATATTGTATTTCCTTTGTATTTGGGTACCTTGCCATTTGCTTCTGCCATTAAATTCATTCTCCTTTGAGGGGAATTATCCCATATGAGATGTACTTTGGAGAGCCCCTCCCAAATTTATATAAGGAGGGCCTCTCCCCCCATTTGTACTTGGTTAGAAGCTTGAGGAGCCTACTCCATGCTTTTGGCAAGCTCATTTCTAATCCACATGAGTTTACCCATTTCTTGGTCTACTCATGTTGAGTCTCACACACTCTTTCTTTTGTGAGTACACTCTTCTTTTCATTTTTCTTCCACATGTGTACTCTCTACATGGTATCAAAGTGCTAGGTGGAGTTCTTGGTGGTGCATTTGGTGGTCATTTTGGTTGTGGTGGTGCTTGAGTGTTGGTGGCTTTGCTTTCTCCTCATTGTCAGGGGACCACTAGATTGTGCTCTCTGACTATAGTAGATAAGATTTTTGAAATACACTTCTAATTACAAGAACACCCACGAAGGGAAAATAATACAAGAATATGTGACTGATATAGGACGTCCCACAACCCGAGATTGATAGGTATGAATAACTCGACTAAAGAGGATACAGGAGATCCCACAACCAGGGATCGTAAGTATGAAACAAGATATCTAGATTACAAGAAATCCCTTATGGGAGATGAACTAGATACAAGAAAGAACGCGAAAAGATCTCATACTACGACATTACAAGAGGACAAGACAGGATGTCCAAGAACTATACTAGACAAGACTCGCACAAGGAACAAGACAAGAACTAGAACTAGAACTTGGAGAGTACTTACTTGACAGACACGACTCCTTGAGCTCCCAAGACTGGTATTGGCAAGACTAAGTATGTATGTGGCCAAAACTTCCTTATATAGGATTTCAAGGGCGGTTGTGAGCTAATGATGTCATCAATGATGTCAACAATCTGAACAGGACCTCTGGATGTCAAAATTTAGCAAATAGACAGTCGATCTTAGGGGTTTGGCATGTTTTGGATGCAATGAAAGCATTGATTTCTGTTAATTCTGAACCAATCATGAGATATAGGATTCACATGGAATCTGAGGTTCAGGATGGTTTTTGTTGTCGATGACATCACCTCCCCCTCAAGCGATGAGTTCCATGAGGAGTGGTCATGTTCTCTAGTCTCGGCTTCATTGGATTTCTCTTATGGAATTCTCGAACCTTGATTGGTGCTCTGTGAAGGTTTTTTGCAGGTTCCCAAGTATGATCACTGATGTCATACCCTTTCCAATGAATAAGGTACTCCAATCTTCCTCGGGATATTCTTGAATCTAGTACATGCTGGACTTCAAATTCTTGATGATCATCAATCTCGATAGGTGGTGAAGGACTAGGTCTCTCCCCCCTCAATGGTGAAATTTGATATGGCTCCAACATGGGCACATGGGAAACTAGATGTATTCTCATGGTACTTGGTAGCTTGAGCTTGAAGGTGATTGGATTAATCTTGGCCAAGATGGTGAATGGGCCAAATGTTTGATGATCTAACTTTGCACAAGGCCTTGAAGTTTGCAAATTGTTTCTAAGTAACCATACTTTATCCCCAATTCGATACGATAGATTTTGAACACGATGTTGACCTGCATAGTACTTATAATTCTCTTCAGCTTTATGGATCTCTTCCTTGAGTTCTTTGTGAATTTCGATGAAGTACTGAGCCTTATCTCTGGCAGCTGGGTTCTTGACATGATTTGAGAGTTGTATATCCATCCTTGGATGTTGTCCATTGTTTGCAAAGAAGGGGGTTTGCTTAGTAGATGCATGAACACTATTGTTATAGGCAAACTCTACAAAGGATAACAAATCAAACCAATCATTTTGGTGATAGTTGCTAGTGCAACAAAGATATTGCTCTAGGACTTGATTCACCCATTTTGTTTGTCCATCAATCTGTGGATGATTTGTTGTAGACAGTTTAGCTTGAACACCAAGGAGCTTGCAAAGACTATTCCAAAAGCTGGATATGAACTATGGACCTCGATCACTGATAATATCATCAGGCAATCCATGAAGCCTAAAGATGTATCTAAGAAAAGGTCTAGCAGTGGTTGCACCTGTGATTGCCTTTGTAGTTGGAATAAATTAGTGTGCCATCTTGTAAATCTATCCACAATAACAAGAATGGCATCATACGTATCTGACTTTGTTAGAACTGTGATGAAATCCATAGACAATGAATCCCATGGCCTTTCTGGAATAGGTAAAGGTTGTAAGAGGCCACGAGGTTCAAGTCATGGTACCTTAGATCTATTGCAAGTATCACAAGTTCGAATATATTCTTTAACTTCATTCCACATTTAAGGCCACCAAAAATCCCTTGATATAAGTCCTATTGTTTTATTTACTCCAAAATGTCCTGCTACAAGGTTTTCATGACGTTGTTAGAGTACTTGGATACTGGGTTTCCTGGAGGGACATACAATAGGTTCTCATAGAATAGTAAACCGTCCGTTTCCTGAAATTTGTTTACTTCTTGGACTTTTCTTTCTTGATTTTCCTACTTAACACTACAAAACAATTCATCTTGTGGTAGATTCTCACGGATCAAATGATTCAAGGCTGAATCTTCATGATGGCTTGAAGAGATAGTTGCTAACTGGAGATGCTCAGGCTTGAGTAATACACTCTCTTGTTGATCAAAGGCCTCTTCACCCTTCTTTGGTGCAAGGTAAGATCTTCTGGACAAGGCATCTGATTGACATTGTTGATGTCATGGATGGTAGGTGATGACAAAGTTGAACTTGGATAGAAAGTTACTCCATCGAGATTGCTTGCTATTGAGGATGCGGGTGGTCATAAAATACTCCAAGTTCTTGTGATCTATATACACAGTAACTTTGTCGGTTGCTCCTTCTAGATGGTGACGCCAGGTATCACATGCGTCTACTATGGCAAGAAGTTCTTTATCATGGATTTCATAATTAATCTCCGGAGGGGAAATTTTCCTTGAATCATATGCAATTGGATGTAGGTTTCCATCATCTCCATTTTGGGATAGAATGGCCCATAGGGCGAAGTCTGATGCATCTGTCTCTAGGAAGAAGGGCTTGCTAGAATTAGAATGGACTAGAATTGGAGCCGTGGTGAATGCTAATTTCAAGATCTGAAAGGCTTTTTCCACTTCTTCGGTCCATGAGAATTCCGAGTTTCTTGTAAGCTTGGTAAGAGGCATCCCTATCTTGGAGTAATCTCTTATGAATATCCTGTAAAAATTAGAAAACCCTAAAAAACATCGTACATCTCAAACACAGGAAGGTGGTTGCCAATCAAGGATTGTCTTGATCTTCTTAGGGTCCATAAAGATTCCTTTCTTGATACAATGTAACCTAGAAACTCCACTTTGTCTTGATGGAAAGAGCACTTCTCTAATTTTGCATATAACCCTTTTTCTCTTAGTTTCCTTAGGACTATCTTTATATGATATTCATGATCCTCTAGATTTTTGGAGAATATTAGGATATCATCGAGATATATTACCACAAAGGCATCTAAATACTCTCGAAAGATATCATTCATCATATGTTGAAAGATAACTGGAGCATTCATGAGACCAAATGGCATAACTACATATTCAAAGTACCCATACCTTGTTCAAAATGTTGTCTTCCATTCGTCTCCTTCTATGATCCTGATAAGGTTGTAAGCTCCTCGAAGGTCAATCTTCGTGAAGAGCTTTGCTCATTAGGGCAAAAAACGACGAAAAAGGGGCTGTTTACTAATGAGAGATTAAGGAAATTGACAAATAGAGTCTTTCCATGTGTACAAGAATATAACATTGCTGTCTCTTTTAACCGTATGAAGAATTTCTTTTTTTAATATAATTTTCTCTAAAAGTGCTACTAAAGTGATGAAGAGTCTCGTATTCAATGTACAATTTTTCGGTTTGATGCAAGAAAAGATACTTTGGCACGCTACACAAAGCATATTCTCGAATTTGCAAGAAGGAATTGATTTTTGAAGATACGAAATATTTTTGGGTTCACAAAATTTCATGATCATTCAGCGACAGGGTTTACATCAAATCAAAAGTTTCCACGTGTACAAAGCCTTTTTCTCTATAAATACTGCCAAAATTTGTGAACGTCGGTTTCTCGCTTTGAACATTCTTCTTCTTCTAAGTTCAAATGGCTTCTTCTTCTCGTCGTCCTTCCAATCGTGTAACCTCATGTGACGTTTACAACACAAGAGAGGATTCTTTGTGGAAACCTCTTTCTGTGAAAGTAAATGAATGGGTAACTATGCTTCCTAGTTACAGAGGTGCCCATAAAGTCAAGCGTGCCAAAAGAGACAACACAAGAAACCACTGGAAGGGACGTATTCTCAGTTTCAAATTGAAGAGATGCGGTTGGTTTGCACGAGTACAACATGTGTACACCACTAAGGATCTTGTTCTGAAAATCATCTGCAATTCCCTTCGTACTGTAAGTGAAGTTTGACAATGCTCTTCTATCATTCCAGTTGTTTTTATATAATAAAACATATGTTTTTGTACTGCAGATATCTTTCCTTCCAATATTGTGGAATGGCAACCTGTTGAATGTTTAACAGGAACATTCATAGTTCATAAGGAATATGCAGAACTCATGTATGCAGACAAATCTGTTCAATTTTTCAATAGCATAGAGTTATTTGTCCATTATGCAGATTATCAAGTGCCATCAGGGAGGAGTTCTTATGGAAATCTTGTACATGTACTTGGTCCTTGCATCTCTTCATTAGATTGGGATGCTCCTGATCATTCAACAGTTTCAAGTTTTCTATGCAAAATTAAATTTGACATCCAAAAGGCAATGTCAGCAGGCAGAATTTCAAGAAGGATAAAGATTCAATGGTTTTTGCCTATTCATGTCTTTGTAGCATGCTTTAAAAACATGTTATTACAAAAAACAAAAACAATGTGGTTGAATAGGAGAGTCTCTATTTCAGAGATTGATGATGTTTTAGGTAGGGAATGGGATAGCAAAGAAGTTCAAAAGCTATGTGACATTATTTTATGTAAAGCTAGTCCCAATTCGCTTTCAATCTCATATCATATATGTCGACAATCTCTGGTTCTAGGATATGACTATAGAAGGTGGAAAAAAAAGCTTGGACTTTGGATAGCCTTGGACTCAGAGGAGAGCTGTCCAGAATTTGAGTTAGAAGTATTGATTCATCCAGATTTTCAATCAAGGAAAATAATTGTCACTGCAAATTGGAATCTCATAAATGTAAGGGAGCTCCTAGAATACCTTGATGAGGTATCATCTCAGATGCAATAGTTAACATTAGATCAGAGAAATCATTATCTTGCATAAGTTGCCTGCCACCAAGGGTGTTTAAGTTCCAACCCTTAAGATTGTAACAAGTTAACCCTGACATTCTTACATAATGTATGTTCCTCTAATAGAAGCTTCTATTGATACTTCCATTGAATTTTCTTTGTAGGATGGTGACAAAGAATGTGTGTTAAACTATGAATTTTGAATGTCTATATTCATATTTACATTTTTTTAATTACTTTCAAGATTTTGATGAGCTTCTTATTGTACAATGATAAGAATATAAACCAAGATATTAATCTTAGATATTTTTTAGGTCCTTTATTTCATATTTCCATTGATTTTTATTTGCAGGAGTGAATTGATGACTTCAATTATTCCCCTTCATCTAAACTCATATTGGCATTTTTTTGTTTAATCTTACATTCTGATGAGGTTCCAACTAAGAAATAATTATACAGGAACTTGCATAAGTTAATTCTAGATGAACAAGAGATCTAGAATTCAATATCTAGTTTCAATTTAATTATTATAGTTTATCAAAGGTGCACATTAGTCTCAATTAAATAATTTGATTCTATCCATCTTTTCTGTCCTCAAGTAATGCAAGAGAAAATATCATGGTACGCATAACAAGTAATATAAGAGAGGGTGGAGAACCTGGTGCAAATTCCAATCCAAGGTTTGATATTTCAAAATATGAAGAGAATGACTTAAGGCATAAAACAAAGGAGACGAGATAAGAGAAGACGATCGATGCAAGCGACTAGTGCAATCTAAACTTGTCGGATGGCCCTTATCGCTTAGATCGGTTGTGTTAGCAAACTACCGCGAGAGACTTCAACAAGTGACCTTGCATAAAGATTTGACTCATGAGTATAAAAACAACTAGCAACAGCTCATCTCATGCAAGGTTGCTAAAAGGGAATCCTATGTTGAAATGGATAATACGACTGATGCAAGCAATAGGGGCAATCCAAAATTCTCCGATTCCCCGTATCGCTTGTATCGGTCGTGTCCTCTTAATTCTTTATATTCTTCTGTATCTTCTCCAATTTAAACTTTCCAACAGGAATGAAGTAAGAAACCCACAATGCAATCATATTTGTGACACGAACAAATTTAATTGGACCATGCAATAAACTTTTGTTTAACTCTCAAGAGGTTCAATACAACTGTATATTTCTCAAGGCATATAAATATTGTAAAGGCAAATAAATATGGTTACAATGACCATCTTCCAGATGAAGATGGCATAAGTACATACAATTTGTACGTAAATAAATCTTCCAACCTATGTTGGTTTTACAATAGATTTCAATCTAAGACTAAAAAAAGATTCAGCCTTTTCTATCCTTTTTGGAGCCCTGTTTTCTCTATTGCTTCTGTCCCTTCTTGGAGCTTTCAGCTTGACTCTTTTTGTTGATCCCATGCTTTAATGGTGAGTGAAGAGGAAGCCCTTTCTTTTTATCTTTAGACTTTTTTTTATCATGTGGAGGGGGTGGAGGTGAGTCTAGATCGTTGGGGCAGATTGCATGTTTCATGATGCCATTTATTGCTCTCTCTCTCTCTGATCAAGATGATCCATGCATCTGGGTAGTCTGATAAATTCAATTCAGGACTGTAAAACCTTCTTTCCAAGAATACTACAACATTTGCAATCACTCTCCAGCCACATGACGTTGAGTCTCTCTGCAATGGCACATGAATTTATAAGTATCCAAATTGCTTTTGTTCATTCATTTTAGCAATTCTAGGAAAATTCTAATCAATATGCATCTTGAGAAGCTTTGCAGCACTGCATTCTAAAGTAAAAATCAGAATGGATGGCATGGCTTTTAAATAGAGAACAACAAAATGTATAGCAACTTACACTTTGCAATTCCCATGTTGTGATTGAAGAGAATTAAGGAAAAGAGCTTGATATGCATTGAAGTCAAGAATAATCAAACTCCAATGGCCCCTGTCAATGAGTTGCATGTAAATATACTTTCTTAAATGAAACAAATATCTTTCCAAAATGAAGGTGAATACTTACTTTTCAATATATGGGTAAATAACACATTCTACCTCTTCTGTAAAATCATGTAGAAAGGACTTGGCATCTCCATGTTTATGCAAAAAACACTGTGTCACCATAGGATAAAAAATAAATACTTTTCTTTGAACCGCTTCCTCACATTGTTGAAGAAGAACCCTACAAATCAAGAAATAAAAATTCAATTAAGGAACTAGAAAATTAAGCAAAACAAGAGCACTTTAAGGCCTCTAGATATACCTGAGTGAAATTTTGACCACACTATCTGATATTTCAACATGAAGCTCCCTCAACATTTTGTTGTCTTCAGGTCTAATGTCAAGAAACCAATCTTTTTGCCATGGCATTGCAACATTAACTATTATCTGCCCATCTCCTTTCTTAAGGAGCTCTTTATTTGCTTTCTATGACTTTTGAATCTGGGTTAAGATGACACTTTCCTCTGTAAATAATCCCTGCTTTTTCCTCTCCTCCTCACTATTTGCTGCAGTTCTAGTTTCATGATCATGAGTGACCTGAGGGTTGATCTCTTCAATGAAAACTGTTGTTTTGGGTGCTCGAGCTGGACGTATATTTAAAATATCGAAGAATTTTTTATCATGGTGATCAATAGGAACCAGAGATTTATCAAATTTATATCTTATTCTTGAAACAATAACATAATCCTTCGCCATTAGTGTTACCCTATGAGAATGAGCAGCACATAAAAAGGCATCATTCATAAAATCAATAGCAAAGTCCTCTGCAACTTCTTGCAGGCATAGCAATGCTTGAGTTTGCAACCTCACATTGACAAAGGATGAGGTCTTCATCAAAGAATAGAGGTTGGCTGAGATCTGCTTGACAAATCTCATAAATGGAAGTCTAGGGATCAACAATCCCATAGACTTTTGAGCTCTTTTAATTTCCCTCAAGGACTTTACATGGTACTTGACCCTTTTTTTGAAGGCTTGTCTGATACATTGGCTTGAACCTTCTGGGGATTTTGCTCCTGGGCATTTTGGTCCTGACCCTCAGTGTACAACTTCCTTGCTGTCTTTTTGGTCCTAGCCATACTCTGCACAAAATGAGAGTCTTTAGGCAAGGAATTAGGAAAAGTGGAAACTTACTCTCAAAAACCTATGATCAATGACTATTTCCACTGTGAGAGACACGACCGATCCAAGCGATAAGAGTCATCTAGAAATGCCTGGATGTCCCTTATCGCTTGCATCGGTCGTCCTTGAATTCATCATCAAATATCAATCAATACTAGTTCAAATCAAATATCAATCAATACTAGTTCAAATATGTCTTACAATGCAAAATACTCAAGTATCACTAAGAAAAACATAATTTGCAAGCTATGATCAATGACTCTTTACACTGTCAGAGACACAACTGATCCAAGCGATAAGAGTCATCCGTAAATGCCTGGATGTCCCTAATCGCTTGCATCGGTCGTCCCTGAAGTCATCATCAAATTTCAATAAATACAAGTTCAAATATAGGTAACAATGCATAATACTCAAGCATCACTAAGAAAACCATAATTTGCAAGCTATGATCAAGGAATTGATGCCATTTAAGAAACATGACCGATCCAAGCGATTAGAGTTATCCAAAAATTTCGGATGTACCATGATCACTTGGATCGGTCGTGTCCATATTACCTAACGCAGAGAGCGCTCTCTATAGAAATTCTGAAGAAGCAGCTTAAAAACTTGGTGGCGATGGAACCTCGACGCTTGAAAAGTGTTGACAAAAAAATGAAAGAAATGAATAGGGAAGCTTAAATAGGTCCCAGAACTGATTTGATCATTGGTGCCATGTGGCATGTAGCCATTGCAAATTTCCATGTGGCATGATTTGATTGGTCCACATCATCTATCCACGGCCAATGTACGCTTTGCCATGTGGCACTCAATGATTGGTCCATGTCATTTGATCGTTACTTCCTCCCTCCTCGCTTATAAATAGTTACTTCCTTCACAAACTCAAATTTTGAACCTTCAAAGAATTTATCTCATTTACATGTGTATTTTTTTTTTTGTCCCCGACACGATCGATACAAGCGATTTTCCCCATTTGACCTACGTTGACTCGCTTTAGTCACTTGCATTGGTTGTGTTCTCCTCATAGACATACAAGAGAAGCTACAGCTAAGATGGAGGGAATGAATGAGATCCTTAGTGTCTCTCCATCAGAGAAACTTCTTGATTTCATGGTTCAAGAGGGTTTAATTGTAGATTATTTTCCTGATGCAATGACGATATTCAACCCCAAAATTGATTTTGAAAAACTCCTAGAGAAATCAAAAAGTTTTCTTAAGGATGAGTGGGAGATTTTCTTGGGGTTGATCAATGGAAAGATCCTTTCTATTTCTCAGAAAACCTATGTCCATCCTCACATCTTTGGGAAGGATCCAATAGATAGGGCTAAAATCACAAGAAAATGCAAAAGGATATCCCCTTTGCCAGGGAAGCTTGATTTATGCCCAAAGCATGAAAAGGACTGTTGCTTGCTCCCTTTAAACATTGCCTTCTTGATATGGCTGATCACATCTCAGTTGAAAAGGAGGAAAATGTTCATGTTGAAGACTAGCCTTTCTTAAAGCTGACACTTGAGGGAAGCTCAAAAACTATGAAAGGTGTCATGGAGATTGTTGAGGAGATCAATCTCCAAGCAGAAGAAGAGCAGTTCAAAGGTTTTGATGTGGCCACTTTTCAAGCAAAAACTGCAATAAGGGAGCCAACTGAAGAAGTTCAAGTGTCTGAGAAGTCCCTACTTCTCCCAAATCTACCTTTTTACTTTATCTCTGAAAAAGAGTTTATACCTCTATTTTACATTCACGAACTTTTCAATCTAAGGGAGGACTACTGCCTTGCTATAGCTGAGTCAGAAGAAGTTGCAAGGAGATTCATCAATAAGAAAGGAGAAAGAAAAGAAGAATTTTTGCGTCTTGATTTGGATTTGTCTAATGAAGAAAGATTCATCACAAACTCTTTCAAAATGCTTTGAGAAAGCTATCTCAGAGAAGCCAAGGCTTGCTGATGAAGAGTTTGATGAGCATCAGAAGCAACTTGGAATATACTCGTTTGGGCATGGCTATTCATTCTTGGATGTTGCTGAGGACAAAGGAACAATTTGTATTGACTCGAAAGAGCTCATCAAGGAGGAAGATGAGGTCAAGGTATGTTGTTTAATATATTCTTATGAATTTAAGGTTTTGTCCGAGATCTCCATTTTTAGTGAGAAATCGATCACGAATGATGCAAGCGATAAGGCCCATCGGATAATTTCCATTGGGCCTTATCGCTTGCATCGGTCGTGTTCGGACTTGAAGAGGAAGATGAGGTCAAGCTATGTAGTAAAATATATTCTCATGATTTTAAGGCTAAGGAGATGAGATGCGACAATTGGTTTTCTCCAAGGTCTCCATTTAGACTGTGAGAAGTCGATCACGACCGATGCAAGCGATAAGGCCCATCGGATGTTTTCCATTGGGCCTTATCGCTTGCATCGGTCGTGTTTGGACTTGAGGAAGATGACGTCAAGGTATATAGTTAACTATATTCTCAAGAATTTTAGGCTAAGGATATGAGATGGGACCGATGCAAAATCTCTAGCTGTATCGGATTTGTCCAAGCTCTCCATTAGAAGTGTCAGAAATCGATCACGACCGATGCAAGCGATAAGGCCCATCAGATATTTTCCGTTGGGCCTTATCGCTTGTATCGGTCGTGTCTAGGAGTTGCATGCATCATTGATAATAGATATTTGGCTTGTAAGAATTCCCCTCATTCAGTAAATATAACATGTTTCTAGGTAGTTTGCAAAGAGATATTGATGATGACCGATGCAAGCGATCACGACCGTCTGAATTTCTCTAAAGACCCTAATCGCTTGCATCAGTCGTGTCTCTTGCTTTTTGTCTAATTGTTTCAAGTTACTTTTCATGACTCCTAAAGTGTGCTTGCACTTCATCTGACCTTTTTTTTTTCATTTTTACCACAGTTAACTTTATTGGATGAAGACAATTACCTAGGCAGGGGCAAGGGAACAAGAAAAGCCATAGAAGAGAAAGGAAAAGCAAAGGTGGATATTCATTCTATTATCCATTATCTTCCAAACTTGAACCAGACACTTTTTGTGTTAGTCACAAGCATTATAGTGAGGAGCCAGACTTTACATTGTTCTGCTTGAGGACTCTATCAAAATACATGGGTTTTACTCCAATATCCTTTAATGCTGTCAGAGTTTCGCTGCTTGAAAGAGCAGTTGCATTTAGAATTTTTGGATATGCACCAGGACTCAATGCTTCAAGGGCAGGGTACTTTCTTTCAAGCTATGCAATGGCTGTAGGGGTGTCAGATTTAAAAAGCATTGCTGGGTACAAGAGAAAAGAGTTCCTCAGATATAGAGGTGATTTGCCAGAGCCAAGCTCTTAAAGAGGCTCAGGGAATGACTTCATTTTTTTTCAAATTCTATATCTCAACAAATGTACATATACAAAAATTGCTCAATGTGATATAAGACATTGCAATTTTTTTTGGTGTAATTGATCCATGGCCTAATATTAATTGTTATTGATCCATGATCTGTTCTCTGGTCAAAGTCATCTGATGGTAATAGACATATTTCTTTTCAAAGCTTAATACATCATGAAATGTACATACATGAAATAAAAGACATTGCAAATATAAAAGCTGATTATATTTGGCATGAGGTCCTTTGTAATTGTCTTCTAAAGAACCAATCAAAAAGCTCTCTGAAGGCATTGCTCTTTGTTACTCCTCCTCCTTTCCTTGTACACCTAAAGAAGCTTGTCCTTGCTTGATGATGAGATTTTTCCATGCCTTGGGTATTCCACATGGCAAGTGGTTCTTTTTCTGCAAAGAATGCACCATGCACAAGAAGAATATGCTAGAAGAGAAGAAGAATCTCATTAGATCTTTATTTCAATTAAAAATAAATAAATTGAATAAAATATCTTTGGAACTCACCAAGTAGTATGTTATGTCTTTGGCACCCCATGCCTCTATGATGGTTTCTATAAGCTCTATGGTTGCCTTTTTGAAATCTGTCACATAACTTTTTGATGTTACCTGCTGCCTCATGATCTTAAAAAGATTATCTAGTTTGACCCACACCTCCATTCTCTTTTTTGCTATTTCTAGTTTTCTTTTTACATTAGTCATGACCTCACAAAATTTTTTCCAACAATTCCACATGGCATTTAGTTGTTTGTCATCATGGTTGATGAAGAATCTCCTTGCTTTTGCACCTCCCATTGAGACATCCTGTAGTACATCTCCAATAATTTGTGAAAGCTTTGGATCTTTTCTTAGATGAACATCACCACCATGAAATCCCATTTCTGAAAGAAGACATTCACATTTTTTTATGCACTCATCTGCAAGAGTTGTAGGCTTGATAGAATATGCATAATCCAAGTGAAGACGGACCAACTTGTCAATTATTCTTAACTCTGCATGTAGTGTACATATGTGTACATTTGTCAATGCTATTAGAAGTATGGGATCCCAAATCATTGAAGAAGATGAGTAGTTATGAAGAATAACATTTTGCCTGGAAGGAGCCTCTTCAGCCTCAGCTCTAGCAATTCATCCATTTGTGCCTGGGCTTTGCATGCAGTATAAGCAAGGGTACTTAGAATTTGCTCCCCCACTTATACCAAACATGCATTTGAGCGTCTTTAGGTCTCCACTCAAATGCCACTCAACTTGAAAGTTCCCGTAGTCTTTGAAATTCAACAATTCTCGTGCATGATGCCTTTGGATAACATTTGGAATGTTTGTTTGTGAGAATAACCATTTAAGTGTTTTATGGCTCTCAGATGGAACTTGAGTACAGCCAACTCACCATAACTCCATTTCTGATTGTACTTTGAGAGATGGAGTATCCAATTTCCCAAGGCTATAGTCCAAAGCTTTGTTCATCAGTGCAATACTTATTCTCTCCATCTTTTGATGTTTTTTAAGCTTAGCTTCATCAAGTTTGATTACAAATTTCAATAGACTAGAACATTCATGTTCTTTTATATTATAGAATTGAACCATGTATGTTTGAAGTTTTATAATATCTATCCATATGTTGTTAAATGCATTGTAAGTGAAATGTAACTTTTGTTTTCCTACTTCGTAAGGCATGTTACTGTGAATATGTTTATATTTATCAAATACTGATGTGATCTTTTTATTCAAGCAGGGCCGAAACTTTCCTACATGATGGGGTCTAGGCAATCCAAAACTTCTAACTTTGTTAAATTTTAAAAATTCACACCAAACTTTTGAAATTGCTCTATAACCTTTCCTACTCACTTCGACACTATCACAAATCTTCTAAATTTGAGATGGTTCTAGTAACAGATTCATTTTTGTCATGAGTTTTTGAAAAACAAAGCATTTCAAGCATGTATTTTCATTCAGTTTCAATAGTCTTAAAACATCATTTTGACTCAAATTTTCATTACAAAAATGTACACGCTCAAAACTGCTCGACATATTGAAACCTAGCACATTTGTCACATGATCTCTAACAATTTTCATTCTTTTCTTTTTCTGGCTAGATTTTTCAGTCAAATCTAAAAAAGGTTTTACTCGTTTTGACCACATTCTCAAACCTATAGGAGTTTCTTTCATTTTTTTAAAAGACTCTAACTGAGAAGATAAAGTGGATAATTTATTTTCTAGCTCCCTCATATGAAAATCCTTCTGATGTAGTGTGTTTTGTAGACAGTTTATGTATTGTACATAATTCCTTGAAATATCCTAGAGCCTTGAACAATAGCCTCGTAAACCATCCTCACCATCTCCTACAAATCTAATCAGATCATGAAGATTATGAAAAGGGGGGTACCTTCCAGTTTGTGGATCGATTGGATAAACAGATCCATGTGTCCATATGATATGTTTCTTGCCTTCCTTTCACAATCCATCCACTTCAGGAGGATGAAGAGCCCTTCGGAATACATTTCTTATCGTCGCATACTCTTGACTAAATGCAATGTTGAAATGGAACTTTTCACAATGATTTCCATTGTTTGAAAGCTCAACGAGAGTATTTGGGTTAAGGTTCTCCATGGTCTGCTATGAAAAATGACCGGCAAGTGTTTAAAATGACGTGAAAGAGAGAAACAGGCCTGCTATGAAAAGTAGAGTAAAAAAGTGCAAAACATCATCAACACACATTATATAGGTCCGTGAACAAGAGGAAAATTCGAATTTTGATCAGCGCCCGATGAGCACAAATTTCGAGGCGTAAGATATCACACAAACTTTTCATGATTATCATACGAGTTTCTCTCTCTTCAAAATTTGCATAAGATACGTTTTAAATGAACTTACACGGAATTTCTTAAAGGATTTGACAACTTTAATCCAGATTAAGCACAACTAATTGAAATCCTTAGAGGGCCCTTTTTGGGCCGTTTTTCGCCCTCATGTTTTCCAAGGCATTCCAAGAGCTCTGATATGAGTGGTAGAGGGTATCTGTTCTTTATAGTGACTTTATTCAATCCACGATAGTCTACACAAATCCAGAGAATCCCATCCTTCTTCTTTATGAATAAAATAGGGGCTCCTATTGGAGACTTTGGGTGTTTGATATATCCCTTTGCTAGATTCTCATCAATGTTCTTGCGTGGTTTTGTAAGTTCCTCTGAGGATAGTCTATAGATTGTTCCAAAAGGTGGTTGTGCTTCCTCTTGAAGATCTATGGGACAATCATAAGGTCTATGCTCTCAGAGGATATCTGCATTCCTCTTTTCAAAGACATCTTCAAAGCCTTTGTACTGATTGGGTAGCTACATTGGATCATGTTTCTTGGATTCTTGAGCTGGTATGGCATAGATCATATACGTTAGTTCCTTCCTTACTGCATGTATGAAGGCCTTGGCTCCGACATATGTTGGGTTCTTCTGGATATCTTGTTAGGTGATTTTATTCTTTTCCCAATTGATGTCTGGATTATGCTTCTTTAACCAGGGCATTCTAATGATGACTAGATGTATTGGGCTCGATATAACATTGAAACATATGTGGGATTCATGGTCACCAAAGTGTACCCTTAATGGTGTGGTTTCCATGGTTATATTCCCAGATGCTAGAGGTCATCCATCTACTACTTCAGCTACTACTGGTTTGTCCTTTCAAAGTATAGGAATTCCATGTTTCTTAACCAATCCTTCATCGATGAAACATGAGGTGGCTTCGAAATCTACTAGGGTTGTAAGGGAAAGGGTCTTCTTGGGCATGATTAACTTGACGGGTGCAAGATATGTTTCTATGGGTGTAGCTAGAATTATGAGACCCTTTCTTATATCATGATCCAGCTGCACAGTCTCTTTTACAACTGGACTTCCTTGTTTCCTTGCTCCACAAGGGTGGATGCAACTCTAGAGTTTGTTCTCTTGTTGAAAACATTAACCACAATATGCCCAGGGTTTCCACAATAGAGACAAAACTTGTTATTTCTCCTTCTCTGTTTCTCTTTTGGTCTTAGAGGTTGGACCTAGTTACATCTATTTGCATAGGTTCAGGCATAGACTCATCTTTAGGAGTGGGTTGGAAGGGTTTTCATTGACGAGGTCTTCCTTCTACTTGTTTTTCTTGTTTCCTTTCAAAAATTCGGTTATCACATTGAATAGCTTGCATGATGTATTCATTCAATGTCTTAACCTCTGGCATTATGAGCAAAAGCTCCTTCACATCACCTCTTAAACCCCATCTAAATTGGCTCATGAAATAATCTTCATGCTAAGTGACATCACTTATCAACTGCCTCAATTTTGGTGCATAGATAGAGGCAAGGCGGTTACCTTGACGTAACTTCTGAAGTTTTGTTTCTGCCACTCGACTTGTGTCTGCATCTCCAAATATGGCGGTGAGTTCTTGAAGAAACCCCTCATAGTCCTGAAGTATTGCCATGTTCTTCTCCAAGATTGGGGCAAACCATGATAATGCTTGGCCATAAAGCAAGGTTCCAATAAACCCGACCTTGGATGCCTCATCAAGGTATCTATCAGATTGCATACGGATGTACAATTTAACTTGCTGGAGAAATCCATGAAGCTTCGTGTGATCCCCATCAAAGTTTTCTGGCATGCAGATCTTGGGTTCCCTCATGAAGGATGTACTTGCATACTCCCTTGATTTGTCTAAAGACTCCAGATTCGTTCTTGTAATTCTTAGAGCAGTGCACCTACATGCACTGGATGTCCCATCTCGACTTGTGTTTGTCGATGAGTTAGGTTGGGGACTTGTTGTTGGAGACTCTGAAGTGATGCTATAATATCTTCATAAGCGTTCTCCATGATGCCTGGTCTTGGATAGAAGCTAGTCTTGCCAAAATGTCAGGGGAGCACTAGATTGTGCTCTCTAACTATAGTAGACAAGATTTCATAAATACACTTCTAATTACAAGAACACCCATGAAGGGAAAATGATACAAGAATACGTGACTGATACGGGACGTCCCACAACTCGGTATTGATAGGTATGAATAACTCGACTGGAGAGGATAGAAGAGATCCCACAACTCGGGACCGTAAGTATTAACAAGGTATCTAGATTACAAGAACTCCCTTCTAGGAGATGAGCTAGATATAAGAAAGAACTCGACAAGATCTCGTACTACAAGATTACAAGAGGACAAGATAGGATATCCAAGAACTAGACTAGACAAGACTGGAACACGGAACAAGACAAGAACTGGAACTAGAACTTGGAGAGTACTTACTTGGCGGTCACGAATCCTTGAGCTCCTAACACTGGTATTGGCAAGACTGAGTATGTATGTGGCCAAGACCTCCTTATATAGGATTTCAAGGGTAGTTCCCAAGGGCGATTGAGAGCTAATGATATCATCAATGATGTTAGCAATCTGAACAGGACCTCTGGATGTCAAAATTTAGCAAATAGACAGTCGATCTTAGGGTTTTGCATGTTCTGGACGCAATGGAAGCATTGCTTTCTCTTAATTTTGAACCAATCATGAGATATATGATTCATATGGAATCTGAGGTTCAAGATGGTTTCCTTTGCCCATGACACTCATTGAGAGAAGCTGTTGCCATGAGTTTTTGCTCTTTAGGGCTTCATCTTGCCCATTTTCTCTCTTTTGCTATCAGTTTTTCTCTTTAGGGATTCATCTTGCCCATTTTCCCACCCTCCAACCCTATCCTTCTACCACTCTTTCATTTTGATGATACATTTCAACAATTTTTTAGTGCTTATAAGCACTCTTTATCGTTCACATGGGAGGCAGTTGTAAAGGATTTTGATGCATCTCAAGTTTGTAGAGTACACTTTTGTGAAGTAATCTATTAGATCACCTTCATGGTCATTGTTGCACTATTAATAATGACTGTGTAACCCTCACTCCATGATAAGGAGTTATCGAGTGTATGCAACGTGCAAGATAATTTAGTTGATATCATTTCCAAGATCATTCACTTGGCTCTCCTTCTCTGTCTCCCATCATTTCGAGCTCCATACAAGAAGAACCTTCGAAGGATGCCAAATTCCTACAAAGAACAGTAGAAAGCATACTATTCCCTTGGCATTTGTGTGTGCAATACCTAGCATCTATGGATGGGCTCACACTCTCGGAATCTTTGTAAAAGCAGAGATCATCGTCCAATTTTGATCCAAAGAATGGAAGTGGCCCTGTAGCTCTATCACATGGAAGTCAACCTGTAGCTCTAATCCAGACCAAGGTGGCAAGTCAAAAGGTCGAGCATCAGAAAATGACCTCTACGATATCCTCCTTCTGTGAGAAAGATCTCTATTCCACACCCGATTGATTTGAAGGTGGTCGAATTTGGATTAGCTGCTACTAACGACTCTTGAGGCAACTAAACGCGAACATGATTATGCAACAGCATCCAGCCAGTAAAGCGTGCTAGTGAGGATCCACTCTGCTTCTCTCTGTGCATGTGCGAGAGAAGTTTTGTTGACCTGACAGTTCTTGTGCCTAGCACGAAGTGCTGCCGCCTGCGTGTTGGCCACTTCAGCCATATCACAAGCATCAGCCAAATGTTCAGGAAATCTTAGGTATAGAGAGAGAACAAAGAGCCATCCAGCTCTGTGCCTGCCAGTAATCTGCACCTGTTGTGCACCCCTCTGTCAGCGAAAGTGAGAAAGAGTTGGAGCATGACTAGAGTGAGTGAGAGAGAGAGAGAGATAGAGAGAAAGAGCATATAGCAGACATCCTTCTGGAGCACATAGCAGACATCCTTCTGATGCCCTCATCTGTGCCAAACGCCTTTGTTAGAGCAACCATCGCTCCCGTTTGCACTCAGGCAGTAGGAGACACAAGAGCAAGAGAGTTGACATGGTACCTACAACAGAAAGGAACTTGCTTCTAGCGCGTTCCATCAACGGTGTAGCTGCAAATGTGAGCGAGCGAGTGGACGAGGACGAACAACATGACTTAGATTTTTCTGAAACAGCACAAGGATATCATATTTGTGGCGTTTTCTCTTTGTACAAGTGGCGCATAATAGAACTTGATTAATTGCAGTTGATTCATTGAACTTCACACTACTTCTGGTGCACCTGATATCCTTTACTTAGTCGCGCGCCTTCAGCCACTGAAATACCAAACTGACGGGGACATGGCATATCCATAATTTGTGCATTGACATCATACCTAATGAAATACGAAGGGTTCCAATTTTGGGAAAATAAGATTAATCGAGTTTGAATCTCTCTTGGGCTATGCATTTCGAGAAAATCGCCTTTGAATCTCTCTTGAGCCATCTTGTATTTTTTGTCATGGATCAATTTCAATTCCCCAACGCTTGTTATGGACTCATCTCATTTGGCTCTCTCCATTCATTGTTTCTTTTACGAAAGCTATTTGATTCCTAATTTCAGCACTTCACGAGGCAGTCATTGTAATCATTAGGGAGTTATCCTTGCATAGGATCAAACCTTCACTAATTAGTATACTTTTTGACATTAACGATTCCTCTTTGTACTCTCCTTTTGTGAAGGGTTATTTTGTACTTTATCAAGGGTTTGAACCCCAACTTTGGCACTTTGATTGGCCTTCATTTGTATTTCTCACAAGGGCTTAGCTCACCATCCTTTGGCATTAAGTTCACCTCCTTGTAACATCAACCAATATAAGAAGGATAGTGTGTGTGCGTTTTGGGAGGCTATTCTAAGCCCGCAAAGTGTTTCTCTGTACAACGGGCTAATCTAAGCCTCTCCTCTCGTGTCGACTCATCTCATTTTCTCCAAAGTGTCCAACGTGTAGGGTTAATCTAAGCACCCCCCTTTCCAAGGATTTCCAGTGTGCTGCCAAGACTTTCAATTTCTTTCCAAAGTTTGCAATTATTTTCGAGTAATTTCTTAGCACACAAGTGTCTTTGAAAGTCTTTTTAAACACTTGATACTTACTCTTGCAAAGCACAAAATCACTCCGTTATGAGTTCATGTTCACTCAAACTTTGTAATGTCAAAGAGTGAAGCTAGCACCTCATCTATGACGAATATTTTACCTTTCTTCACACCTATATTCATGCCCAAGGATGAAAGGTTAAATGGGCAAAACTATAATCTTTCGAAAGATGTAATGAGAGCATATTTGTACTTCAATCTCCTTCACGATGTCGTAGATGGGTCCAAACTTGAGCCCAATAGGCCAACAACCTAGAATCTTGGCATATCTAGAATGTTAAAGATAAAAGGGCATTAAGCCAACTTTTACTTACCTTTGATGAACTGAGCAAAGGGCACATCACGGCATGTAAAACATCCAAAGAAGCTTAGGACACTTTAGCGGTCTTATACGAAGATAAAACACCCTTGAGGATCTATGCTTTAGAAGCAGAATTCCATAATCTAACTATTCGACCGCAAAATACAATCACAAAAGTCATCACTCAGTTTGAAGACTACCAGCGGAAGTTAGCACTTTGTGGTGGGTAGATTTCCAGTGAAGATATGGCCATCAGGCTACTTAACAAACTACCTAGGTCATGTAAGACCTTTGTAATGACCTTATACAATCGAGGGCAAGTTCTAACTTGGGAGGAAGTCCATCATCTTCTGCTCCTTCACAACTCGTGAGCTAAGTAAACCTCCTCCCAAGAGACTGCAATGAAGGCCAAAGGACCCTTTAACAAAGGCAAAAATACTATTCATCATATGAGCAATGGACCCAAGCCAAGATCGACTACTTCCTCCAAGAAGTATACTTGTAAATTTTGTGGAAAAACAGGTCATTTAGAGAAATTCTCCTATAAGAAGGAACAGACCTCGAAGGCTTCTAATTCTAGGGACTCATCCAAACCTTCACAACATAGATCACATTGCTCTAGCGAAGAACTCTTTATCTCTACTGAGGCAAATGCTCTAGTTACATCTAGCTCCCCTCACGAATGGATCTTTGATAGCGGAGCGACCTCACACGTGTAAAGATAAAGGTTCTTTTCAAGGACTTGAAGAGCACACAGGGGAACTGTAGATTGGAAATACCAAAAGTCTACCTATTGAAGGAAAAGGCAAAGTACAGATCACCAACGCTCAAGGGGAATGCAAATCACTTTCAAATGTGTTATTTTCTCCCAATTTATGCATGAACTTGTTGCTAGTAAAAGCAATTATCGATCATAACAAATAGGTGTTGTTTGATAACACCTCTATGAAAGTCATTGATCCTCATATGAAAGACATTATCGCCCAAGGTGTTGAAGAGAAGGGCTTATATAAATTATCTTGTTTTCTATCCAAGGAATCACTATCTAGTTTGTGGCACCAAAGATATGGCCACACCTCCTATTTACCAAGAATTTCTTCATCACAGATAGTGAAAGGATTGCCCAAGCTTGGGCAACTCAATGATGTCTGCCAAGCTTGCACTCAAGGCAAGCAACATAGGGCTCCCATTCCAAAAGAAGCATGGACAAGATATAGGAATTCTTTAGCCCTTATCCACATGGACATTTGTGGACCCATGAACACCCCATCTCTCAGCAGATCACTCTACTTCTTTCTTTTAGTAGATAACACTCCTGATACATTTGGGTGTATTTCTTGAAATAAAAGGCAGACATTTTTACTAAGTTTTGTGAATGGATCACCCAAGTGGAGAATGAAGCTTCCAAGTCTGTTAAGACCATCCGATCAAATGGAGGTGGTGAATTCATAAATAACGACTTTGATAACTTCCTCAAACAAAAAGGGATAAAAAGACATGGTACCCAACCTCACGCTCCATCCTAGAATGGAGTAGCTGAAAGAAAGATTCAAAGCATGATGGAAATGGCAAGAATTATGTTTCATAACAAAATTTACCCTACAAGTTTTGGGAAGAAGTAGTGCATACTATTGTTCACATACGTAATTGAGG
Source organism: Ceratopteris richardii (assembly GCA_020310875.1). Classification (NCBI taxonomy): domain Eukaryota; kingdom Viridiplantae; phylum Streptophyta; class Polypodiopsida; order Polypodiales; family Pteridaceae; genus Ceratopteris; species Ceratopteris richardii. Next base: position 128,475,110 of record CM035408.1, read on the forward strand.
ATTCACCAGTGCATTGCACAACAAGACACCATTTGAAGCATACTATGGAAGAAAGCCTAATCTTCATTACTTTGAAGTCTTTGGTAGTGAAGCATTTGTCCATGTGCCAAAAGAAGATTGCAACAAGTCGCAATCCAAGTCTAAAAAGCACATTTTCATAGGGTATAGTGAGCAATAAAAAATGTATCACTTATATGATCTTGAAAATGTCTCCATCATAATATCTAAGGATGTAATATTCAATGAAGCTTCCACATACTATAGCAAGGATCCAACAAAAAATCTTAGTCCACCCATCTACACTACAGAGGGGGACTCAGTCTTTTCCAAATGAGAAGCAAGTACTTCAAGTCAACTGAGAAGATCTCAAAGACTTATTGACAAGAGTCAGTGAAAAAGTCATTATGTCAATTATGCCTTGCATCAGATTCAACAAATCCCAGAACCTTCTAACTACAAAGAAGCTCAAGGACAACCTGAGTGGGAAGAATCTATGCAAGTGTAAATGGAGGCAATAGAGAAGAACAAAACTTGGAATCTTGTTACTAAACCCACAAATCATCATGTTACAGGATTCAAGTGGCTCTACAAGATCAAATACAAATCAGATGGAACATTAGATGAGTACAAAGCAAGGCTGGTAGCTAAGGGATACAAGCAACAACATGGCATTTACTATGAAGAAACCTTTGCTCCTACTACAAGCTTCAGAACCATAAGAATCATCTTAGCACTAAGTGCTCACTAAGTGGCCCATTTACCAGCTGGACGTCAAAAGTGCATTCCTCAATGGGGATCTTCAAGAACTCGAAGGGTTCAAAATACAAGGAAAGGAAGACCAAGTATACAAACTTTACAAAGCACTTTATGGACTCAAGCAAGCTCCCAGGGCGTGGTATCAAAAGATTCACAAGTTCTTTGAAGCTAAAGGATTTCACATAAGCAATGCTAATGTTAACCTCTACATCTATCAAAAGGAGTCCTTAGTTACCATCATCATCCTCTATGTAGATGAATTGATATTGATAGGTTCAGATGATGAATGCATCTAGTTCATCATCACACAGCTTCACCTTGAGTGCTCTATGACAGATCTTGGACTACTTCACTAATTCTTGGGTATGGAAGTTTGACAAACAAAAGAAGGCATATTCCTATCATAGAAGAAGTACTACTCTGATCTTCTTTCGAGATATAACATGGACCAATGTCACTCAGTATCTACACAACTTGATCCAAACATCAAGCTCACACTGGGGGATTCATCATCACTTGTGGATGTGCATACTTATCGACAACTTCTTGGATCATTACTCTACCTTGCCAACACTAGACTAGATATTGCCTATGTAGTTAGTATACTCTGTTAGTTTGCACATCAACCTCGTGAGACTCATTGGGATGGTACTCAAAGACTACTTCGATACCTTGCCCTCACCCGACATCATGGTCTTTGGTATAGAGGGGGTATCAAACTCGCCAGATATTTAGATTCAAATTAGGTTGGTGATCTTGATTCTTGACGGTCTACATCTGGGTACATATTCTTTCTTGGCTTGGGACCTATCTCTTCGACAAGTGAGAAGCAGCCTATAGTTGCTCTATCATCCACTGAGGCCAAGTACCGAGGATCTAGCTTTGCTGCATGTGAGGCCATCTAGCTTTGACATTTATTATCTGACATTGGTGTTTTGCAGGTTACTCTGACACGCATCCGCATGGACAACCAATCACCCTTGGCCATTGCCAAGAATCCAATGTTTTACGCTCGGGGACGAAGCACATTGAGATTAAGTACCACTTCATCCACGAGAAGCTCATGTCTCAGGAGATTACTCTGGAGCAATGTACCTCTCAAAAGAACCTAGCGAAGATGTTCACAAAAGCTCTACCTCCAATCTCGCGTCAATGCTTGGTGGACATTTGCAACATTCAACCACTCCAAAATGGAGCTACAGAGGGGGTGTTGATGACATGATTGCTCCTACATCATCTACATTTGTATCCGCATGAGTGCATCCCCATTTTGTATCTATGAGGCACTCCATTTCTACTTTATTTCCATTTTATATTGTATTTCCTTTGTATTTGGGTACCTTGCCATTTGCTTCTACCATTGTATTCATTCTCCTTTGAGGGGAATTATCCCACATGAGATATACTTTGGAGAGCCCCTCCCAAATCTATATAAGGAGGGCCTCTTCCCCCATTTATGCTTGGTTAGAAGCTTGAAGAGCATACTCCATGCTCTTGGCAAGCTCATTTCTAATCCACATGAGTTTACCCATTTCATGGTCTACTCATTTTGAGTCTCACATGCTCTTTCTTTTGTGAGTACACTCTTCTTTTCATTTTTCTTCTATGCATGTCCTCTCTAGACAGGGAAGATATAGGTTCTCGGTACTTTCCTAGGTTCACCCATCCCAGTATTGTTCCCCCTAGAGCTCGCTTAATTCGAAATCTCTTGCCACTACCCTACACTATTGTGGTGTTTCAAGAAGTGGAAAGACTAGAGTTAACATTACCTCGAACATGTTTTGGGCCCTCAAAGCTTCATTCTTTACTTTCAAAGCCTATTTTGAAGCATTTTTGGGGTGCATTTTAGAGCTATTTTGGATTACTTTCATGCATAGCTTTATTTACACAGGTTCAAGAACATCAAGAAGAGTGCTCCTTGTACCTCTTTGACAACAAATATTCACATTTGGGGCTATGTTTTCAGCCACACTGGTCAATCTATAGATTTCTTGAAAGGTTTTAGTTGTGGTGGGAGCAACCACCATAAGTCTACGTAGGTTTTTTGAGCCTAAAGAACAGAATCGCCAGACACTTGCAAGTGTTGTTGGCTAGTATTGGGGTTGTGAATTCAGCCTTTTCAATGACATTTTACTGCATATATTGAGCACATACACACTATGCACACTTTTGTGGATATCGCTTACATACATCCATGTGGTCATTGATATAGTGGTAACATTTTTAGCATAAAGCCTTTTACATTTGATAAAGAGGGTTGTGGTGAGGTTTTCGGTCAAATTTTATCCTTGCTAACATGCAAGAAAATACTTACATATCCCTGCAAGAAGAATACATGCACCACACAATACAAATCCACGTCGAAACTATCTATCTAGTCCAATTACTATGCAAACTTGCATATCATATATGCAATATGATGCAAAAAGAGAGCAATGATGCATATAAATTGACAAGAAACTTATCCGGAGGTTCAAAAACTAATTTTTTGGTGTGTATAGGTGCTGAAGATGGTCCACCCTTCGTCGAAATAGTGTGTCAATACTCCTCCAAGAGTCGATGCTTCAAAACAAGGCTTGAAAGAGAATTATTGAAATACGAATGGCAAAGTCAAAACTCTAAAAGTGATAGGGACTAAAGCCAAACTATGGCTTATAGCAACTCTATGGAAAGATCTCTGAGAGGGCTCTCTAGAGCAAGAGAAAATATGGAATTCGGAGATAGTATGCCAAAGTTATGGCAAAAATTAGTGAGAAGAGCATGGCGAATTGGCTATGATGGCTTCAAAAAAATTCGAATGTCATCATTGATGTGTCTCTATAGAGAGCCCAAGAATGCACGTTGTTGTCAATTATCCCATAGGTGATTGCAAATTGAACATGGCCTTGTTCATATACACAAAGAGATCGTGCTTGCTGTCAACTCAGAGGAGAGAGAGTAAATAGCTTACTATCTTCTCACTATCATCTATGTAGCACGTGGGCAAGCACGGATGTTGGGTAGGTCGGATGTTCATTCGGACACATGCCCCACGTGTGTGCGCACTACTGCTAGTAAAATTGATATAAAAACTGGCTACCATCATATTAGAGTAAGAGATCATGATGTACAAAAGATCGCTTTCAGAACATGTTTTGGTCATTATTAGTATTTGGTCATGTCATTTGGTTTGACTAATGCACCATCTACATTTATGATGTTAATGAATCACATAGAAAGATTCTTAGTTGTAGGATTCATATATGAGATAGAGCACACTGAGTGTGTACCACCCATAGTGGTAGTATGAAAAAAGAATGGAAAGATTAGGGTTTGCATCAAATTGAAGAAATTTAATGTAGCCACTACTAGGGATATTTAATCATCCCCAATTTGAGATCATCTTTTGGAAAGAGTAGCAAAGAAGGAAGTGTAGAACTTGGTTACAATCAGGTAGCTATTGCCCTTGAAGATCAAAGATGTACTTTTCTATTGAATGGGGTATCTATGACTTTAGCTTTATGGGATTTGGGCGAAACAATGCACTATCCATTTTCTGAAGATTAATGTGTCATGTGCTCAATGAATTATAAAGGAAAATTATGGAATTCTATGTGGATGATTTATGTACCTACTCACCTCAAAGAGGGAATCATATTCCCAAACTCTAACATATTTTTGAAAAGTACAGACAATATAGAATGTGCTTAAATCTCAAGAAATGAATATTCATGGTGTGATGTGGCAACATTCTATGTCAAAGTCTCCAAAATGGGGTCTCAAACTAATGAATACAAAATCAAGATGGTCTTAGTTCTGCCAAGACCTAAAAAATGTCAAGGAAGTGCAAGCCTTTATGGGTGATTTTGGATACTATCATCAATTTATTCACATGTACACCAACATTTCTAATACATTATATGGTTTCTTGACCCACTTTTAGCATATCATTGTTTGAAAACAAGCATTCAATGAAGTGAAGAAATGGTTGAGCTTAGCTTCCGTACTCAAAGTTCTTAATTGGAGCAAACCATTCCACATTCATGTGAATGCATCCAAATTTGTGATTGGCTATATACTTACACAAATAGCAGATGAAGGAAAACTCAATCACTTGATTTCTTATGCAAGTAGGCAATTGAACTAGGTAGAAAAAAAGTACATGAAAATGGAGAGAGAAGGCTTACAGATGATATATATTGTCAAAAAATTTAGATATTATCCACTAGCGAGCAAGTTCAAGTTCTTTACAGACCATCAATCACTTCTATAAATTGGTCAAAACACCTTGTAACATAGGGAGGTTAATGAGATGGTTCCTAATACTAATGGAGTTCTACTTTGAGGTAGTAGTGAAGAAAGGCAATACACACCTATGTGCAAGCCATCTCTCTGGAATGACACATGGAGAACGTCCATCAAGAATATCAAATGCAATCCCAAAAACTTATCTTTTCAATATAGACGTAAGCCCTTCTTGGGTTGAATAGATAGTGGCTATGCTTACACGTGGCCCTAATCATCAAATTAATTTGAGCACTGAACAATAAGTGATGAAGACAAGAAAACTCTAATTAGATAGAGCTTAGAAGCCTATATTTTGAAGATTCAAATGGAGAACTATTGAGGGGTGTAGAAGATGATGAGAAGCAAACCTTGATCCACCACACCCATGATAATGTTTGGAAACAACACAAAGGAGTGATTGGAACCACACAATAATTTGAATGCTTAGGTTTATACATGCTAGACATACATGCATAATCATGTGAACAATTGTTTTTTCTGCCAAATAAGCCAAGAGAATGCTCCTCTTTGGTCTATTTGCCAATAGCCTTCGAATGGATTAAGCATATATTTGACTTCTTGAGGTCTAAGACATATCCATCGGGAGGTAGTCCAACTAGGAAAAGATGTCTAGAAGAAGAGACTAAGGATTATGTCATCATATGGAATCTACTCTTTAAATGAGGCCATGATAATCAATTTTGTCATTGCATTCATGAAGCAAAATACCTTCCCATCTCAGAAATGGCTCATCCAGGAGCAGTTGGAGATCATTTTTCTATTGAGAAGATAATTAAAATGATCCTCTTTGAAGGATTATCGTGACCTACACTGCATATGGATGTGAAGACCTATGTAAGAAGTGGTGACATATGCCAAAGGACTAAATATAATTTGGGGAAAGATGATATGCCTTTGAGACCTATGGTTCGTGCAAGATTTTTCTCTAGCTAGACCATGCACTTTATTAAGCCCACCTACAAAGGGTTCTCATGCCAAATATATTATTTTTGAGACTAACTACCTCACTTAGTGGTTTAAAGCTAGAGCAATGAGAAAGAGTGATGTGCATACAACTAGAAATTTCTTATTTGAGAAAATATTCATAGGATTTGGACTACCTAGAGAGATTGTAAGTGATAGGGGCACACACTTCATCAATGAAGTGATTGAATCACTATTAAATGATCTCCTAATGTTTCATAAGAATCCAACTCCCTATCATCCATAGGACAATGGGAAAATGAAAAATTTTAAATATGATCTTGTGTACCATCCTTACTAAGATAGTCAATAATGGAAGATCATATTGGGACAAGCATCTACACCATGTTGTTTGGGATTTTAGAATGGCTTATAAAAAAATCCATGGAACAACCCCATTCAATATTATCTATGATTAAAACTATGAGTGGATTGGTCATCAATTGTTACAACAATTAGAGCAACTTGAGAAGTTACAACAAACAAGAATACAACTAGCAACACGCATTATGTAGCTGAAGAGAGAGAAAAGGCATAATATGATGCTCACATAACATATAAAGGATTAAGAATTGGATACTTAGTGCTTGTGTGTACTTTAAAGCCACATGAAAAGAAGCTTCAAAAGAGAGATTATTGCCCTCTTATCATTCATAAGATCTATTCAAGAGATGTCATGAATCTAGCCACACCAAATGGAGATATTCGTCCAACCTATATTAGTGGGTGTAGGGTGAAACACTACAAAAAATCACTTACAAAATGGATGTTAGGTAGACTCTTAGGATCTCAATACCATGAACAAGAAGAAGAATGAATACGTGAAGAAGCAAAGAAAGACGCCTTAGAGATAATCAAGAAGCACAAAGAGTGGATACAAAAATGCAATGATAGATCTGTTAGATATGAACAATATATACCCATGACCAATCATCAAACCACAATACTTTCAAAGAAAAACTTTGTGGATCAAAGGCCATGTATCAAGATAGGTGTTGGGCAAAAGGAGTGCTTATTGATAGACTTACTTGTAGACACAAGAGCATCCTTGAGCAATCTTTGATCCTCATTAGTGACTAAGTTGAGCTCATAAGTCATCCTTGTTGAAGCATATATGATTGGAATAGGAGGCAGGCACATCAAGTTGTGGGAGAAATAACTCTACCGCTTCATTTAGGTAATGACTCAATGTACCATACTCTCTTTGTCTATGAGGATACAGATTTAATGGAAGATCATATCCTACAACAAGACTTGATCTAACATGCAATCACTATGAACCTAGCATAGAGGTTTATATTTGCTAAGATAGAGGGCCTTGAGGTATATAGTCTTCTTGAAGAAAGAAAGTTACCTAAACTAATGAGTAAGATGAGAGACTAGGAGCTGCATGAGTTCTTGCATGAGTCCATAGTGACTGATTATTCTCATCTATCTACTAAACCAATTTTCTACCCAATGTACCTCTAGCCATGAACACCTCTCTTTGTAATCCTCAACATCCATCAGAATGTACCCAATATATGAGAGTCCCAATTCAACCAAGTAAGATATAAAATGAGGGAGATTTGAGGAATAATAGAGAATCAAGAAGGAAGAAATTATAGATTTTTTAGGTCAAGGCAACATCAACTCAAGTGACATAGATCTAGATCCCAAGGAGCACAATATCAAAGTACCAAAAATTAACAAATATTTAAGCTAAGAAAACAAAACAGAACAAATATAGAGCATTGAAGAGCATGATAATCCCTAAGATTGGAGTGTCAAAGAAACATCAATTTTGGGTATCTAAGAAGTTGATGGAAGCACAAGGCAACTCCAATGGAAATGGATATAAAAAAGGATTCCATAAACACATAGATAAGAGGGAGTAACTAAGGAAGAAGTAGAGCAAGATATTCAACCCACTAGAAGAAATAATAGACATTCACGAACAAAGAAGAAATAATAATGTTACATCACATGGACATGAAGTGAAAAACAACAAAATAATTACATTTGAGATGGAACAAAAAGGAGAAAATAGAGCGAAGAGAAAGCAATTAGGCATAGATGTATGTTACTACACATTAGTGGCAATGGAGAACAAAGCAAATCAACAATTGCAACATGAATTCTAAGTAGGAGAAGCACCTTCCTCCCACACATAAAAATTGAATGCATCTAAAGTATGCATGTAGAGCTTTACTCAAAAGCCTTGCATTTGGCATTGTACTTTAGATAATGTGTTTAGTGGTGCACATCCCTACATAAGGAATAAGAGTTATAGCTTCTATTCTTAGAATAGATTAGGAATTTTCCTTTTGTACTTACGAACACACATAATTATTCCACCAAGCGATTAAAGTGTATAGTCTTTGGATATTCATTGTTAACAACATGAGTTTATCAACTTTGTATCCACATGGGTGCATTTCCATTTTGTATATAGGAAACACTCTATTTCATATTGTTTTAGTTCTATCTTAGTGTATTTGGGTACCTTGCCATTCACTTCTACCATTGTATTCATTCTCCTTTAGGAGGAGTTACCCCACATATGATGTAGTTTGGAGACTTCAAATCTATATAAGGAGGGCCTCTCCCCCAATTTCTACTTGGTTACAAGCTTGTAGAGCCTTCTTGATGCTCTTGGAAAGCTCATTTCCAATCCATGTGAGTCTATCCATTTCTTGGTCTACTCACTTTGAGTCTCTCACACTCTTTCTTTTTTGCATGTACTCTCCACATGGTATTGGAGCATTACAATTTCAAATATCTCAAGGTTAGCTTGAGTGGGAAGAAGCTATGCAGAGAGAGATGAATGCAAGTGATAAGAACAACACTTGGGAGTCGTTCCAATGCCTACTATTCATGAAATTTAATATGAAGAAACATTTTCCCCTAATAAAAGTTTTACAATTATAAGAGTCTCTTTTGCCTTAAGTGCATACTTGAAATTGCCCATTTACCAAGTCAACATCAAAAGTTCTTTCCTCAATGGTTATCTTGAAGAAAAGCTATATGGAGAGAAACCTCAAGGTTTCAAGGTCAACTACAAGGAAGATCATCTATACAAACTTTCAAATCACTATGTGGACTCAAGCAAGCTCCAACGGCCTAGTATGAAAAAATCCACAAGTTCTTCGAAGATAGAGGATCTCAAAGAAACACTATTGATGCTAAATTATACATATACTAGAAAGATTCCTTAGTTACAATAATCATCCTTTACATAGATGAATTGATTTTGAAAATATTGGATAAACACATCCAATTTGTCATCCCATAACTTTACCTTGAGTATTCCATGAGAGATCTTGGCCTACTTCACTATTTCTTAGGCATGGAAGTGTGGCAAACAAAAGAAGGCATGTTCCTTTAAAAAAAGAAGTACTACTCTCATCTTCTTTCTAGATAAAACATGGACCAATGTTGCTTAGTATCTACACCACTTGATCCAACATCAAGCTCACAATGGAGGAATCATCATCACTAGTGCATGTGCATGCTTATCGATAGCTTATTGGCTCATTAGTTTACTTGGCCAACACGAGACTAGATATTTCTTATGCAATTGGTATAATTAGAGATTTTACACATCAACCTCATCAAACACATTGAGATGCTGCTTAGAGACTACTTCATTACCTTGCTCTCACCGGACATCATAGTAATTGGTATAGAGGGGCCATTGATTTGACAAGATATTCAGATTGAGGTTGGTTTGGTGATCTTGGTTTGTGACAATCTACTTTTGGATACATGTTTTTACTTGGCTCAAGAACTATCTCTTGGGAGACTAAGAAGTAGCCTACAGTTCCTTTATCATCCATCCAGGCCAAGTACCAAGCATCCAAATTTCCCACATGTGAGGCCATCTGGCTTTGATGTTTATTATGTGACATTGTTATTTTTAAGATACTTTGACATGCATCATTACTTATATCCATTCAGCTTTGGTCATCACCAAGAATCTAATATTCATAAAAAAATACACTACTCAAAAGATTATCATTCAACTACGTTCATATGTGATCAAGAAGATTGGTAACCAAAATAATTAACACCATACGTGTAAGAAAGATTGTTTGAGGCAACGAATCAATGGGGTACAAAGTCATCTTTGAATGGAAACTTGCCTTGACTATTTCAATCTACCACGCTCTAAATGCCAAAAAAAAGTTGTTGATTGTGAAGAGAGATGGTGGATGCAATCCAAAGATGAGTAGGTGCCGCTACAACCAGCTTCACACCAGCCAACTGAGACTTCAGAGTTGATTAGTAGACCCTTTGAGCTTCCTAAATCCACCAAAATATCAGCCAAGTACTTTGGAACATGTATCCCAAAAGTTTAAGTCAAGACCGACAAGTTGCGAAATGACTAGCTCCCAAAACTTGCTATTTTTGGACATACACCTGCTGGAAAAAATGAACAGTGCTCTCAACCTGGAAGGAATTAGAAAAATTCCTTTTGGGCATAGCAAATAGACTTAGCAAGCTTCCTATTCCAAGTTAAAACACTTCAAATGATGGACTGAGCACTGAGAACAAGTTTCATCAAGTTCTGGAACATTCCCACAATTCTCGGGGCTCTGCAGAGATAGACCAGTAAGCAGTAAAATGCAGATATCTCCAAAAGTATAAATCCAATGACCTTGAAAATTTATAGGTAGAAACTAGACAGTGAGAGATATCCAACGCACTTTAAAACACTGAAAAAGGTTCCGTAAAACTCGAGATATGACCTTCTGAAGTTACTGCTCTGAGTGAGTATAGCAGAGAACAAAACAGAGAGGTAGATGATAATAAATGTATAGATTCACATATGATTACAACCACATTGGCAATGAATCTTTGCACAATGGGAGTAGAATGATAGAGTTATGGAGTAAGCTCTTCAATCTCTACAAAATGACATGAAGTGGTCACGTACAAGGCTTGCTAATCGCCTCTTCCTTCTTGCTCCTTTTATAGCAATTCTTGGAGGGAGTTTTGAATTCGAATTCGAATGGCTCCACCTAAAAGTGATCCCCAAAGTTAGGAGAGATTCCCTCAGCTCAAAAATTCGTGATTTTGGTAGTTGGAGCCACGAATTTGCTTTTACATCATGGATGAGGTAAGCCATCCTTTTACTTTTTTCTTTTTCCATTTACAAGAGATAAAATGTACTCTTTTACAAGAGGTGTTCACATGACTACTCATGTGACTTACAAATGAGGATAATATCAAGCATATCAAGCATGTAGGCTTGGGCAAAATGCACCAACAGCTCCCCCTCAAGCCTAACATGCTTGGCCTCCAAATAAGTCTTCAATTGTCCTTGATTTCCTGCAAACCAATCATCAACTTGAATCTACTTAATTTCGTACCATCAAGAGCTTTCGTCAACATGTCTGCACATTGCATATCTGTAGAGACGTAGGATAGTTGAATATCCTTGCTCATTAGCTTCTCCCTTACATAATGGTAGTGGACTTCAATATGCTTGGTTCTAGCATGGTATACCGGATTAGCTGCTAGATGTAGTGAGCTTGTGTTGTCACCAAAAATGTGAGGTGTTGAAGAATGAAGTCCAAGATCTGTGTACAAAGATTTTAACCACATGATTTCTTGAGTTGCATTAGCCAAACCTCTATATTCTGCTTCAGTAGAAGATAATGCCACGGTTGGTTGCTTCTTCGATGACCAAGAAATGATTTTTGAACCTGCAAATGATATATACCCTGATGTGCTTCTTCTATCATCTTTAGATCCGGCCCAATCTGCATCTGAGTAGACCTTTAGCTCAATATCTGAAGTATATGAATAAAATAAACCTTCATTCATGGTCCCCTTTAGGTACTTGAGGACTCGCTTGGCCGCTTCCATATGTGGTCTTCTCGGCTTATGCATAAACTGACTCAATATGCTAACACTATAGCATATATCCACCCTTGTGAGTGTTGCATAGTTCAAACTTCCAACCAAGCTTTGATAGCTTGTGATGTCTTCAATTGGCTCTCCTTCATAAGCACTAAGCTTATGATTTTGCTCCATAGGTGTACCTGCACACTTTGTATTTTCCATCTTGAACTTGACGAGCATGTCATGGACATACTTCCTTTGTGTGATGTATATACCTGAATCTGTGTAGATCAACTCCAATCCAAGAAAATAAGTGAGTGGTCCGAGGTCACTTATTTTGAACTCCTCCTTCATTTGACTCTTTACCTGTTTGATTCCTTCAAGATCATTGCCTGTGATAATAATATCATCAACATACACACATAAATAGATCACTTCAGATCCATTCCTCTTTATGAACAAAGAGGTATCCGCCTTGCTAGCTTTGAATCCTTGGTCCTGCAAATAAGTAACCAATCTGAAATTCCAAGCTCTTGGAGCTTGCTTCAATCCATACAAAGCTTTCTTTAGTTTGCATACATAGTTAGGATGATGTGCATCCTCATATCCAGGAGGTTGTGCCATATACACTTCCTCAGAAATCCATCCATTCAAGAAAGCATTCTTTACATCAAGTTGATAAAGATTCCAATTTCTAGATGCAGCAAGACTTATGAGAACCCTAATTGTAGGCATTTTTGCAACAGGAGAGAAAGTCTCCTCATAATCAATACCATGGGTTTGAGCAAACCCTTTAGCAACTAACCTTGCTTTGTGTCTATTTATACTTCCATCTGGATTCCTCTTGATTTTGTATATCCATCGAGATCCGATTATCTTCATAGATGGCTTGTTAGGTACAAGCTCCCAAGTGTCATTCTCCTTCAAGGCTTCCATTTCTTCATCCATTGCATCTCTCCAAGCTTTCTTGCTTTGTGCTTCTTCGAATGTGGTAGGTTCTTCATTGGTTGAATCCTTTGCAATGTAGATTGAGTGCTTGGTGACCAAAGAAGTATCATAACCAAACCTCTCTGGTTTCTTCTTCTCCCTCGAAGACCTTCTAAGTGGTTGATGTGAGCTCTCGGGTCCATATGTAGCATCCTGCATCTTTGCTTTACCTTTGTTCTTCCATAGCTTTAGTCTTTCCAAGTCTTCTAGGTCAATCTCCGAATCACTTTCTTCAATCTGCTTTGGCTCCTTTGGTTGAAGTGATGGAAAATCTTCATCCAAGTCATATGGCAGCTTCACTTTCCTGTCATCATCAAACCATGATTTGTTTTCATCAAAAATTACATCTCTACTCACAGAAAATCCTTTATTGGTTGGATTGTACAATCTATATCCTTTTTGGTTTTGATCATAACCAATGAATACACACTTCTCTGCCTTGGGATCCAATTTCCCTCTTACTTGAGAAGGAATGTGAGCATAGGCTAAGCATCCAAAGATTTTACAATGCTCTAGACTAGGTCTTCTTCCATTCCACACTTCATATGGAGTGGTTCCATCTAGTGACTTAGATGGAAGTCTATTTATGAGATATGTGGCTGTCGACACAGCCTCTGCCCATAGGTAGTTCGGCAATCCCTTTTCGTTGAGCATGGACCTTGCAGCTTCGACGATAGCTCTATTCCTCCTCTCTGCTACACCATTGAGTTCAGGTGTATACCTTGTAGTGACTTCCCTTTTAATGCCTCTTTCATGCAAGAAGGCATCAAATTCAGAAGAGAAGTATTCTCCTCCACCATCTGATCTGAGTCTTTTCAAAGTCCTACCTGTTTGATTTTCAACAAGAGCAATATACTTCTTAAAGCAATTAAACACTTCATCCTTGTGCTTCATGAAAAACAGAATGGTCCACCTGCTACAATCATCTATGAAAGACACATAATATCTTGAGCCTGATATAGATGGCTCCTTACTTGGACCCCACACATCCGTGTGCACTAGATCGAAAGGATTTTGATACATATATCCTTTCTTATTGAAAGGTTGTCTATGAGCCTTGCCGAGTTGACAAGCTTCACACTTATAAATCATGTGTTGCCTTGTGATATTAGGCAAACCAAGTACACTTTGGTCCCTGCAAATCTGTTTGAGTGTCCTCTCACCAATGTGAGCAAGCCTTTTGTGCCATATCTCCAACTCTGTTAGAGTTTGAGATCCATAGCTAAACAAAGCTATGTTCTTTGTATCTTCCACTTCAAAAGTGAAAAGCCTTCCTGTCTTTTCTCCTTTGGCAATCCTTCGAAAGCCTTGCCTTGGGTCTTCAACATATGCTCCAAATCGATTGAATCTAACCTGCAATCCTTTTTCAACAATCTGTCCAACACTTATTAAATTTTTGGTAATTGTAGGGACATACAAGACTTTGCTTAAGAGGTTCATATTCCCATCTGATGTCTTCACATTACCTATCTTCTCCACTGAGTGCTTTGTGTCATCTCCTGTCTGCACTTCATGCTTGTTATGAGGATCTTCCAAATCAGAAAGTAAAGCCACATTTCCTGCTACATGGTTCCAGCATCCCGAATCAATGTAAAATATGTGATCATCATCCTTACCCTTCTTTGTTGATAGATTCATAATCAATAATGAATCTTCTTGACTTTGGTCCTCTGCATAGTTATTGTAATCTCTTCTTCCTCTATGGCCACTTTGATAGTTGTTGTTGTTGTTGTAATTGTTGTTGTAGTAGTTGTTGTTGTTGTAGCCTCCATTGTACCTACCTCTATTTGATCCATAGCCACCTCTATTGAATCCTCTTCCTCTTGAGTTCCTTGGATTCCTGAAACATTCTTCAGTAGTATGGTTAGATAAGCCACATATGTTGCAAGGTTGAGATGATTGGAATCTCCCCCTGCCTTGCTTTCCACCTCTGCCTCTTCCTCTAGCTCTTCCTCTACCTGCAAAGTTTGCTTGGAAAGAGCTTCCTTCATCTTCATTCTTCCTATTCTTTGACTTGTCCTTGACCTTAGCTTTATCAGAATATAAGGCAGAAGTTTGATTACCTCTTGAGGACTCACCACCTTTGCTAATCTTTGCTTCATGAGTGAAGAGTTGGCCCATGAGTGTGTTGAGGTCGGGTACATGCATATCCATGTATAAATCCATGGCTGTTGTGAATGACTCCCACTTGTCGTCTGCTTTGATTCCATTCATGATTTGTCTTATGATTTGCTCCTCTTCAATTACCTCTCCAATGCTTCCAAGTTGGTCGGAAATCTCCTTCATCTTTGTGACATAATCAGTCACATTTTGCTTCGGGCTTTTCTTCATTGTTGTGAACTCCATCCACAATTGGTTCTTCCTTGCTCGAGTGTTGGAAGAGAAGAAAGAAGCAAGTGCATTCCAGGTTTCTCTTGATGTCTTGCATCCCTTGACATGAGGTAAAAGAAAATCAGAGATTGAGTTTAGAATATAGGACCTTGCAAGTGCATCCTTCGAACACCAATTCGAAAGTCCTTCCACTTCTTCATGTGATGGTTGCCCTTTGTTCCTCATGATTGGCATTGCTTCATCTCCGGATATGAATCCATATAGATTCCTTCATTGAAGGTAAGCCTCCATCCTTAGAGACCATGCCGGGTAGTTGTTTCGATCCAATTTGTCAATTGTTGATGGAAATCCATCTCCCATGTTGCTTGACTATGCTCTGATACCACTGTGAAGAGAGATGGTGGATGCAATCCAAAGATGAGTAGGTGCCGCTACAACCAGCTTCACACCAGCCAACTGAGACTTCAGAGTTGATTAGTAGACCCTTTGAGCTTCCTAAATCCACCAAAATATCAGCCAAGTACTTTGGAACATGTATCCCAAAAGTTTAAGTCAAGACCGACAAGTTGCGAAATGACTAGCTCCCAAAACTTGCTATTTTTGGACATACACCTGCTGGAAAAAATGAACAGTGCTCTCAACCTGGAAGGAATTAGAAAAATTCCTTTTGGGCATAGCAAATAGACTTAGCAAGCTTCCTATTCCAAGTTAAAACACTTCAAATGATGGACTGAGCACTGAGAACAAGTTTCATCAAGTTCTGGAACATTCCCACAATTCTCGGGGCTCTGCAGAGATAGACCAGTAAGCAGTAAAATGCAGATATCTCCAAAAGTATAAATCCAATGACCTTGAAATTTATAGGTAGAAACTAGACAGTGAGAGCTATCCAACGCACTTTAAAACACTGAAAAAGGTTCAGTAAAACTCGAGATATGACCTTCTGAAGTTACTGCTCTGAGTGAGTATAGCAGAGAACAAAACAGAGAGGTAGATGATAATAAATGTATAGATTCACATATGATTACAACCACATTGGCAATGAATCTTTGCACAATGGGAGTAGAATGATAGAGTTATGGAGTAAGCTCTTCAATCTCTACAAAATGACATGAAGTGGTCACGTACAAGGCTTGCTAATCGCCTCTTCCTTCTTGCTCCTTTTATAGCAATTCTTGGAGGGAGTTTTGAATTCGAATTCGAATGGCTCCACCTAAAAGTGATCCCCAAAGTTAGGAGAGATTCCCTCAGCTCAAAAATTCGTGATTTTGGTAGTTGGAGCCACGAATTTGCTTTTACATCATGGATGAGGTAAGCCATCCTTTTACTTTTTTCTTTTTCCATTTACAAGAGATAAAATGTACTCTTTTACAAGAGGTGTTCACATGACTACTCATGTGACTTACAAATGAGGATAATATCAAGCATATCAAGCATGTAGGCTTGGGCAAAATGCACCAACATTGATGACATCCATATCTACTGAAATGGCAATCTACATTAGGGGAGTTGGAGTTCCAAAACACAAAAACCAAGGTTGTGTATCAATTATAGAAATGAGTGCAACACGACAAATGAGAGGAAAAACAAGAGCTATAAAGAATTATGAGTGGAAACAATCTACTTTAGTTAAGAGAACATACAAATTTCCTACCTCCATGTTAGCTCAACCACCATCCATAACTCAAGAGGGATTCGAAGCTACACTAAGCGATACACACGTGCATAGAACAACAAGTCAACATCAATATACAATGTCACTATTACCATGAGTCAAACATGCTAAGTGAAAGAAGACAAGTTGGAGATAAAGTTAGAAATTCGGTGTGGTACAAAGAACAAGGAGTTGGAGACGAAGATTCAAATTCCTATTCAAGCACAAAAGTGGATGAGAGTGATGATTCACTAACCAACACACCATCGATGCTAGATCCAAACAATGATGGAACTTGGGAAGATTCAATCAAGTGCAAGGCTTACAAGATGAGCCTCAACAACCCTATTGAGCCCATAAAAAGTCACATTGGTCAAAGTCAATCATAGTCAAAGTCAAAGGGTCAAAATCAAAGCAATCAAAGTCAACATGTTCAAGGTGAAGGTCAACATGGGCAAAGTCAAAGCTTTCGGGCATCAAGGTGCACAAGTAGTGCACAATTAATTGTTCACAAAGGTTATATTTTGCAGAAAGTTGGTTGCAAGTTGCAGAGCGTCTTTCTGTAATTTCTCTAAGGTTCTAAATGTTTTTAAAGTGTTTGGAAGGTTCAGGTGAACCCTCTCTTAGGTGCACACTTGAAGAATTAAAAGGCAAACTATGAAGGTATGTGAAATGACATCGTACACAGAAGTGAAAATATGGCCCCCCATTTAAAATTTTGTATCGTCCTAAAGTCACTATTGGACAAAACAGGGATTTGTTGGTTGCAGGGCACACCTTGAGACAATCTTGGGACACACAAGTGAGTGCCAAGATGCTATGGTGTTGGTGCAACACAAGCCTTCACATTTGGCTTGGATATCTACCTTGAAGATTATACATGAAGCATAGACCATAGGAACTTATGCCTATGATTTCTTACCATTTTATCTCTTGTAAAAATATAAATGACTTGGCGTATTACGCAATCACGCCTAATTGATTGAAAGTCGTGAAAAGGCGGTTGATTGATCGAGAGAATATCTCAATCAACTTTTTTAGGTGAAAGATTTTTGGAGATTGATTTGAATTCTAATTCAAGTCATCACTCAATTCCTATAAAAGCTACAAGGAAAAATGTCGCGGTGGGTTCTTCACTCATCCCGAGGCATTACTGTATCAATCACTGAGTGTGTGAGGTCTACTTTATAGCCTACACCTCTGAGTACCATTGAGCTATGTTTATCATGCCAGTGGGGATGTACATTTACATGATCTAATACAAATACTTACATTCATTTACTCTGTGATTCTCTGAGTCATTATCTTCAAGTCTGTCAACCTTGAAGAAGTATATCTCAGGATCTACTGAACCAAATCAAGTGATTCAAAGCTTGATAGATTTAGCTCAAAGCATACCACAAACATACAAAGTTTGAAGCAACTTGATTCAGTCAATTTTGAGAAATCAAGAAATTACAGTCAAAGGGCTCACTGTTGCAATTCTTATAGTAAACAAGTAATTTTCCGGTAGAAGAACAAAATAGACCTCGCAGAGTAATGCAAAGCTTTGTATGAGAAATAGCTCACTCTATAGCTAGACATCTCTACTTTTAGTTGATCAATCTTTCCGGTGAAAAAGATATCTATACACTGTACAATGTCTGACCGAAAAGAGGCTGTCTGAACTAGAGAAGTTTTTTTTTTCTTAAACTTCAGAAAAAGTTCTGTTAGTTAAGAGAGTTCATGTGTCACTTCCTTACTTCATGTATGTTCACTTGAAGTAATTATAAACAAAATTATAGTTCATTCCGGTACAATTCCGGTACAATTACGATGACAGTACAATAGCAGTCTGGTGAAATTTCGGTGAAATTTTTTCCAGAAAAGTTAGAACACAGTCTTATATCAGTTTCCACAATGCTCAGTCTTCGTCACAGCATCAAGGAGTAGAATCAGAGAAAAGGATCAAGAGGGCTGGTGCAAAGCAGGATTAGCAATACCAACTCAAATCTTCTGAGTGCATCCAACCATCACTCCCAACATATGGGAGTTAGGAACGTACATGAACTGACACCCAAGCGAAGGAGTATTCTTGGTTGGACCAAGCTATTGTGAGATATTCTAGAGCAACAGAGAAAGGAGTGACACATTCAGAGAGAGTGCACGTGACACAGAGAGCCATTGCAAAGTGCAAGAAGAGTGACTTAGATTGTATGCAGAGAAGGTGAAGCAAGGAATATCAAGAGTTCCAAAGTCCCATTGAAGGTGCGCATCGACAGAACGTGTCCATCCCTCCCTTTATTGGAAGCTTGGTGCAAGGTGTGCACAAGGGCAAGGTTGGAGAAGGTGGAGGTCTGGTGTAGAGGTCGGCGACAGATTCTAAGTACTTTATAATCTTGTTTCATGAGCATTATTTAGTCTTTGGCATATTGCATAGAGCATTTGGCTTCTATACAAGATTGTTTTCTTCTCTTCCTAATTGATCAAAAGCTTTTGGTGTCATTAGTTCTCTTGTTCTCACTCCATTCTCCTATAAACACTCAAGTCCCTTTCTGCACAAGAATCCCCCAACAAAATTTGGCACACCCAATGGGACCTAAGGAGGCTTGAGCATAGGAGAAGCAACATTGCAGGTGGAGAAGCATTATTCAAGTGTCGATAGTGCTATAGTACTACTTCATTAGGTTAAGAGGTAAATGTTGTTATTAATTTTCTTAGCCTAAGGGATTATGAAATGCTCATGACCGCAACCCGGTCTCAAACATTGAGGGTCACTTGCAAAGCAACAAGAAGGAAGGTTGTTAGAAGATCCTCCAGTCCACTGTCGCCATCATCATCAGTAAAGAACATGGCAGGTCAGGTAGATTTGGAAACTTTACTTTCTAGATTAAATATAAAATTTCCATCTTTCAAAGGCTTAACTCAAGAAGGTCCCGAAGAGCACATTAGGAGCTTCTTAGCATTATGCAAAACAAGAGGTCTAATGGGAAGAGAGGATGCCTTTTTTATCCTCTTTCTTGCCACATTAGAAGGGCTAGCAGATAAGTCGTTCAGCCAGTTTGCTGAAAACCATTTCACCATGTGGGATTTAATGAAACAGGCATTCAAAACTCAATTCCAGCATGGGAACACTACAAAGATAATCATTGAGGAGTTAGAAAACTTGAGACTAGGTCCTGGTGAAACCTTTCTAGAGTTTGTAACTAGAGGCAAGGCATTAATGGCTAAGTTGCCTGACCCTCCACATGATTTCTTTATTAAAAAAAGGTTAGCTAAACCACTTTTGGTTACTACACTATGTAAAATCAAAGAATTAGTGTTGCCAACAGCCTCCATAGAAGAGTTTATCAATACAGATACAAGATTGGAGCAAATTAGACAGTACTATGGAGAAAGTTCTTCAAATTTCTCATATCCTGCAGAACCTGAAGACCCAATAATTCAGCTAAGGAAAGAGCTTGAGAGCTTAAAAAGGAATAATCCCCACAAAGAGGAGGAGAGTGTTGTAACTCAGTTTAGGCGGGAAATTGAAGCATTGAACCTACAAAAGGAAGAGGAAGCACAAGGAGATGAGTTGGCTCAACTTCCATAGGAGTTGCAGGAACTCAAGGGAGGTGGCATCAAAAGTGGCCTATGGTGTACCATGTGCAGCAAGCAGGGTCATGTGGTAAGTGAATGTCCACTTTTAAGTGTAACTTGCCAGCTATGTAGGAAGCTGATCATGAGGCCCATGAATGTCATGATTGAGAGTGTTAATCTCCAAAAGAACAAGTTATTCTTGAAGTTAGAGCACCTCTATATCAAGAATAACTTAAAACCTTCACCAATTTGGAGGATCAATACTCATCTAACAAAATCTTGAACAAACTGTGAAGAAGATGACTACACAAAAAGTCTGTTGCACATAACTCACTCATTTACTTGTCAAATGTGTAAAGTTTTTGATATAAAACTTTGCACAAGGTGTCACCTATAGTTTTCACACCTCCTCCAAGTTAAATCATTCCAAAAGACTCAATAGATCTTGAGAAATGATATTAACAAGTCACCTAAGTCTAAAACTTTAGCTCTTTATAGTCAATTCTGACACCTATAACTTCTAAAGCTTGGTTCTCCCAAACTAGAACCTGTTTAATCAAATGCTTTTAGTCATAGGTAGCTTACCTTTGAACTTAAAGAATGAGTGCTTGCTTGCTCAAAACTTTACAGTGTCGAAGGAGAACTGACGAAAACATTAGCATCGAATTTTGTGCCTCCTACAACTTCTCTTCTTTATTCCTACACTCAATTCTCTCAGCCTCATCACAATTAAAAGCTGAAAATTTGTATAGAGGTCAACCAACTATAGACTTAGACTTGTACAAAAGTATTTCACAAAAAACGCAACATAGAAGGAGAATTCTCAAAAATATCGGGCGTAACTTTTCTTCATTTCTGGAAAACTTTACATCTGAGTGATGAGAGAGATCTTACTCAGTTCTAAAGTGTCTAATGGCTCATAGAACTTCTAATTTCTCTATTCACGTGCTCTCTCATATTTGCCCCGACATTTTTCCTTGTATATATAGGCAAATATGTACAAGTTCATCACCATACAAAAGTATAAGTGAACTAACTCTAAATTAATGTACATATGTATACACATCTTCATTCTCTGAACATATACTTTCTTCATGCTTCATATCTTGATCTTTTCTTCAATCCTTGACTTCAAAATTTCATCAAAACTTCAATTGTTGATTGCCTTGCACCAACAGCTCCCCCTCAATCATCAATTGAGGTTTTCTCTATCTTCTTTATACCTGCAATGTCTTTGAATCTCTGTAGCTTTGGTCCATCCAAGCTTTTAGTTAGCATATTAGCTATATGATCTTTTGTTGAAGTATGTATGACTTCAATCTCTTTATCCATCACTTTCTCTCTTAGAAAATGATACTCAATCTCAATGTGTTTAGTCTTGGCATGAAAAACAAGATTAACAGCTAAATACAATGAACTCATGTTATCTCCAAGAATAGTGGCTATACTCTGAATGATGTCAAAACTCTTCATAAGATTCTTAAGCCATATCACTTCCTTTGCAGCTTCCACCATACCTTTGTACTTAGCCTCTGTGGATGATAAAGCAACTGTGTGTTGTTTCTTTGAAAACCATGAAATTAACTTATCTCCCACATAACACAAGTATCCATAAGTTGATCTCCTATCATCAAGATTACCTGCCCTATCTGTATCACTATATACCTTGATGTTTGTATCTGATGTAAAACCATAATACAAACCTTCTTTGAGTGTACCCTTAATGTACCTCAACACTCTTTGTCATGCAATCCAATGTTCTTTCCTAGGACAATGCATGAATTGAGATAATACTCCAACTGCATATGACAAGTCAGGCCTAGTTAATGTAGCATAGATCAGACTACCAACAAAACTTTGCTATAGCTTCATGTCCTTGAATTCTTCTCCTCCATATCTGCTCAATTTGTGATTCACCTCCATTGGAGTAGGTGCTACCCTGCAATCATCCATTTTAAACTTGACCAACAAGTTTTTCAAATACCTTTCTTGAGTTACATACACTCCATGTTGAGTGTATGAGATCTTCATGCCCACGGAATATGCACATGTAAATGAACCCATCATCACTTGCTTTGACAAGCAAGCTACTATCCGCTTTAGATACTTGAAAACCAAGTTCTTTCAAGAACTTCACAAGTCTATAATTCCATGCCCTTGGGGCCTGCTTCAAACCATACAAAGCTCTCTTGAGCTTACATACATGATCTGGATACCTTTCATTTCTGAATCCTTGTGGTTGCTCCATGAAAACATCATCTGAAATGTAACCATTTAGAAAAGCATTCTTCACATCTAATTGAGATAATTTTCAACCTTTACATGCAGCAATGGCTATGAGTGTCCTGATGGTTGTCATCTTTGCCACAGGACTATAAGTCTCATCATAATCTATACCATATGTATGAGCAAACCCTTTCACAACAAGTCTAGCTTTATACCTAGACACACTTTGTTGAAAGCACTTCTGTCAAGTCGCTTTTAATCTTGTTTCGGGTTCTTGGGGATGGTTAGGGGTCTGACAGTGCAGAGGCCCTTTATTTAATTTTCCCAAATTAACTATTCAACTAAACACTAACTATACTTTCAAGGCAACAACTTCCGCTACACAGTACTATTTTTCGGTTATGATTATATTTACATAGTAAACTTATAGCGCGAGTTAACAATTGTTGAGATATCAAGCTCAACATGTGATGATCCAGGATGACACGTACCAGATGATGTTTTCATGATAATAAATCCTTGCTAGCTCACTCATTCGCGGATATTAGGATTTTCCTTATGTACTCATCTTTATATATTGCACTTGTTGTATCCTTGTTTCTAGGTCATTCTTGTACATTCCTTTTATGTAATAGAAGAAGAAGAAGAACATCATTCTTCCTTGCCTCAATCTGTGTGTGTGCTTCTCCTTGAGAGTGAGAGTGTGTGTGTGAGCTCTCTTCCTTATCTCCTTCCTCGTGACATGGTATCAGAGCCAGCGTGGCTGTAGAGAGCTCGTGGAGAAGGTGACGGTGAAGACTATGCAGCAAGGCGTGGAGAAAATGCGATTTCACAAATGACCTCCGTTTGCTACGAAGTTTCGGAGCCATCTCGACCTCTGTTTTGAGCCCGCAAGGTGGGGCCCATAGAAAAACCAGGTCAGTTTCAGAAACTGTAACTTGCATTGTGTTTGACGACACTCATATATTCCAGATCCAGAATTTCAAGCGATTTTGTGTACTGTTCATACACGAAAACTGTGTTTTTCTGAGATCGAACTGTCACGTCATAGTGTGACAGTGTTCAAGCAGAAGTGCTGCTTGTAGTGTTTTGCAGTGTTGTGAATTGTTGCAGAAATGGCAAACGCAGATGGAATGAGTCAGCTTATGAGCGATAAGCTGGACAAGAACAACTTCCATGCTTGGAGATTCAGAATGACAAATTTTCTGATGGGAAAAGGCTACTAGAAGTACATTGAAGGAGAGAATGAAAATGCTCCGCAGTTACCAGAAAGGAATCGGACTGCAGATCAGTTAAGAGCATATGAGGAATGGAATCAAGGATCACGAAAGATAATTTATTGGCTATCTATTAGCATACAGGATAGCATGATTGGACACATACAAGATGCCAAGACTCCAAAAGAGGCTTGGAACAGCTTGGTCACTTTGTATGAGACTAATACAAAGGCACGGAAATTGCAACTCAAGAACGAGCTGCATACATTGGAAAAGAAGAGCATGTCGGTAAGTGACTACACTCTTAAAATCAAAGGCATATGTGACTCACTTGCATCTATTGGCGTGAATGTAGATGATGATGATAAGGTGGAAGTGTGCCTTCGTGGTTTAGGAATGCATATAAGCAGTTCAGAACTTCCATACAAACCAGGGAAAATATTTCGAATTTTGCTGATCTGGTATCTATGCTGATTATTGAAGAAAAGAATCTTGGTGAGGACTCAAACTCCCAAGGAAAGTAACCAAGACCAAGGTCAACACAAGAATCATGCAGGAGGAAGAGGACAGTTTCGAGGCAGGGGGAGCCAAAGAGGTCGTAGAAATTTCCAAAGAAATGATTCAGGTAATGATAGTAAAGGATGTTGGAATTGTGGTAAACCTGGACATTTTGAATGTGATTGCAGGTTAAAGAATCAAAATAACAGAAGGAAGCAAAACAACTATGCATCCACAAGTGCAGATGATTCTGAGAAGCTGTTTATGGTTCAACATCACATGATGAATACGATGTCTGCTGGTATTTCAAAATCGAATGATAATGTCTAGTATGTTGAATCAGGTGCTTCAAATCACATGACAAGTCATGCAGAATGGTTTAGTAGTTTGCAAAAAATGCCAATTCCTGGATATGTTGAAACAGGTGATGATACATCGCATCCTATTGAGCATACAAGAAACATAGCATTGTCTATGGAGGATGGGAAGGTAAAACATCTTGCTAATGTGTTGCATGTTCCAAATATAACAAAGAATCTGATTTCTATTGGACAAATGGTTGACCAGGGATTACAAGTCAGGTTCAATGCTAATGGATTATATGTAGAAGAGTACAAGCAGGATGGACGATTGGTTGCCAAAGGAAACAAAGTGGGTAGGATGTTCACCTTAAATGTGAAGATTCCTAAAATGAATGCAGCCATGTTTACAAAAGGTGCAGGAGTTATTGCAGATATAGAGATATGGCACAAACGGATTGGACATGCAAACCTGCAAAGGCTGAAAATGATGCAGTCAAAGGAGATTGTCCATGGACTACCAAATTTCAAAGTTGCAGAAATGCAAAAGGTATGTGCAACATGTCAATTTGGTAAACAGTCAAGAGCATCATTTCCACATGACAAGCATGTTAGTGAGAATGTACTAGAAGTAGTACATACAGATGTTTGGGGTCTAGCAAAGACCACATCTATGGGCGGTTGCAGGTTTTATGTTACCTTCATTGATGATCATACACACAAAGTATGGGTATATTTCATGAAAGAGAAGAGCAAGGTGTTCACTCACTTCCAGAATTTTAAAGCTATCGTGGAAAAGCAGACAGGGAAGTACATTCAAACATTAAGATCTGATGGAGGAGGTGAATACATGTCAGATGAGTTCAACAGTTTTCTAAAAAATCATGGAATTCGGCGTCAGTTTTCATGCAGGTACACACCACAACAAAATGGTGTTGCTGAACGCAAAAATAGACATATTGCAGAAATAGCAAGAGCCTTGATGGCTAAGAAGAATATTCCTCATTGTTATTGGGCAGAAGCTGTGCATACTGCTGTATACATCATGAACAGAACTCCGACTGCTGCTGTACATCGAGTTACACCTGAAGAGATGTTTACAGGTAGAAAGCCAAACTTATCACATCTGAAAGTTTTTTGCTGTATTGCATATGTACATGCTCCAGATGAGTTGAGGACGAAGCTTGATCCGAAAGCAGAAAAATGTGTCTTCATTGGATATTCCCTTGAGCAAAAGGGGTACAAATGTTATAACCCACTCACACGACAGGTGAAGGTGAGCAGAGATGTGGTATTCGATGAAATGTCAAGCTTCTATGCAGATGCCAAAGAAGGACTGAATTTTGAACCAAATGACAAAGAAAATGCTGAAAAATCTAGTGCAGAATCTCAAGTTTTGAGTGGACCGGATGCATCACCAAGCAATAGTTCCAACTCAAATCCATGGAGTGGAAGATTGCATGGAAATTTCAGTCCAGCAAATTCATCAAATACATCCAAGAAAGGTAAAGAAAAGCTTTCTACTAGTAGTAAAAGAGGTGCAGGTTTTGAAGATGTTGATGGAGATTCAAGTGGTTCAGAAAAGAGTATTGATGAGGAACTTGGATTGCCCTCTGTGAATACTCTAGGAGTAAGAAGGGCACATGTAGATGATACAAGAAGAAGTGACCCAGGACCAAGAAGATCTGGGAGGATGCGTAATTCAGTGCAACGATTGACATATGATAGTTACATGGCTCGCCATTGTGCCTACATGACAAAGGTAATACAAGATGCTGAACCTTCTTGTTTTGAAGATGCAATGGGTAATGCAGATTGGGAAAAAGCTATGGATGAGGAGATGGCTGCACTTTATGGAAATGATACATGGAAGCTGGTTCCATTGCCACAAGGAAAGAAATCCATAGGCTGCAAATGGGTTTACAAAGTAAACCATAATGCTGATGGTAGCATAAGTAGGTATAAAGCACGATTGGTAGCTAAAGGTTATGCACAGACATATGGCATTGATTATGAGGAAACATTCAGCCCTGTAGCTAAAATGTCTACTGTCAGAACACTTGTTGCATTAGCTACAGCAAAAGGATGGACTTTGCATCAGATGGATGTGAAGAATGCTTTCCTACATGGTGAGTTACACGAAGAAGTATATATGGACCAGCCACAAGGATATGAAGATTCAAAGCATCCAGAATATGTTTGCAGGTTGGAAAAGGCTTTGTATGGGCTGAAGCAAGCCCCTCGTGCATGGCATGCAAGGATTGCTGATTACTTAACCAACATTGGGTTCTCTATGTGTGATGTAGATCACTGACTATATGCAAGGAAGGCTGATGATGGCATCACTATTGTGGCTATTTATGTTGATGACCTGATTGTAGGTGGTGATAATGAAGAAAGCATCAAAGAGGTAAAGAAACTTCTTATGCAGGAATTCGACATGAAAGATCTTGGTGTGTTACGCTATTTCTTGGGCATTGAGTTTATACATACAAAAACAGGTATATGGATGTCGCAAAGGCAATATGCCTTGAATATGCTGCAAAAATATGGTGTGGCTGATTGTAAGCCAATTTCTATGCCATTAGATCAGAATTTGAAATTGGATACTACATCAGGTGAAGCATTGGAAAATGCTACTATGTACAGGAAAATTGTGGGAAGTCTTATATATCTCACAATTACAAGGCCTGATCTAAGTTATACTGTTGGACTTGAAAGTTAGTTTATGCAGGTTCCTAGGAAGCCACATTTGGATGCTCTGAGGTGCACTCTACGTTATGTGAGTGCTACTTTGGATTATGCATTGTTTTATGAATCTGGTGTGGAGTTGCAGGTTCATGGATACACCGATGCAGATTGGGCTGGTAGTACTCCAGATAGAAGATCTACTAGTGGCTTTCTTTTCTCACTTGGAGGTGCAGCTATTACATGGAGCAGCAAGAAGCAACCCACTGTTGCTTTGTCGAGTAGAGAGGCTGAGTATAGAGGTGCTGCAATGGCAGCATGTGAGGCATCATGGGTGGAGATGTTACTTGCAGATTTAGGTGTGGAAGTGCAAAAGCCTATCACTATCTATTGTGATAATCTTAGCAGCATACAGTTAGCACGGAACACTGTTTTCCATGCTAGAACAAAGCATATCGAGGTACATTATCACTTCATCAAAGAGAAGGTATTAGCAGGTGATATTGATCTTGTTTATGTGAGAACAGATGAGCAGGTTGCTGATATTTTCACCAAAGAACTTGGAGCTGAGAAGTTAAAGAAGTTTCGAGAGATGCTTGGATTACAAGATATGGCATTGAGCTTGGGGGGGAGTGTTGAGATATCAAGCTCAACATGTGATGGTCTAGGATGACACGTACCAGTTTTTGATTTCTCTGACATGTATAGTGGTCATACCGATATATGTCATGGATACTTCATTGAGCTTTATTAGATTTATCTACCGAGAGTGATGGCACATTTGTTTCTTGCCAGCTCACTCATTCGCGGATATTAGGATTTTCCTTATGTACTGATCTTTATATATTGCACTTGTTGTATCCTTGTTTTTAGGTCATTCTTGTACATTCCTTTTATGTAATAGAAGAAGAAGAAGAAGATCATTCTTCCTTGCCTCAATGTGTGTGTGTGCTTCTCCTTGAGAGTGAGAGTGCGTGTGTGAGCTCTCTTCCTTATCTCCTTCCTCCTGACAACAATCACACAGTCACACAGACTTATTAATGTGAATGTAACATTACTGTGTTAATAATGACTCAGTGCAATTCAACAAGAATAGAATAACAATACTCAGATGTCCGCAAATTTGCACATGATCTTCTCAGCATGGTCGCCCAGACAGACAATCTAGCGAACCCGTCTCTCGCCGAAGAACACCGTTATCCCTTTTCATTAATGGGTAAAAGTTACATCTATTCACTACGCCTTTCAATGCGTACGATATATGAAAAATACAATCCAATTCCGACGGCCTAACACTGGCACGCACGGTGGACTCGAACCCAAAAAAGAAAAATACATCTAAGGCTCATCAACTATGCCTTGTATATACAGTGTTCTGGCTAATTTAAATGTGCAGGTGATCTTTTGTTTCAGGGAATCCAGCATAATCTTCAATGTGTCTGGCTCTACTAGTTGCACGTCTATTCTGACTTAACTTGCCGCACTAATTTGAGTCATCAGTTCATCGGTCTATGTCTGCAAAAATGCTTCTTGTAAATAAAATTCATTAGCTAATGCAGCATCTCTCTACTGCTTCATATCTGCAATTTGGGCATCAATTTGCGACAACCTGTCTGCTTGAGCACCTAACTGCTTTTCTCTACGTTCTAGCTCCTAAGCTTGATATTGGATGGTTTTGTAATACGCATCCCTTTCTTTCATAATACCTTCCAGCTCCTTCTTTATTTGAAGTGTCCAGCTCGTTTGTGCGTCCAAGTCACGACTCCTTTGAAAGAGTTTGGCAGATATTGTCTTTAATTCCTCAGTAGTCTGCATGGCCAAATATGCCATTTCCTGTCCTTTTTGTGTCACGAGCGCGAGATCTTCACAAGTTTCGTCCAATAAACTGCCCAAAGCAATTTGAGCATCTTCTTTGTCCTCCACCAATTGACTTAACTGCTTTATTTTGTCATCGCGAGCAGCTAAAAGATCATTCTTTTCATTTAACTCAGCAAGTGCTGCATCACGTTGGGCAATCAGGTTGTCCTTCTCTGCAATCCGTGCTTAGAGTTGTTGAAGCTGAACCTGCAGAGCATGGTTCTCTGCTTTGACTACATTGGCTTCTTCCTACAACGGAGCAATGTCGGCTTCAAGCAAATCAACTTTGCCTTGCAATTCCTACCGGATATTCTCGATTGCCAGCTTCATTTGAAGAGGTAATTGCTGAGAAAACTGGATCAGAAGGCGACCCATAGATTCCAGTTCATTAAACAGAATAGTCAGAGGAGGAAGAGTAGGAGGTGGTTGTGATGAAGAGGCGGAAAACAGATGAGGAGAGGGTGGTGGAGATTAATCGGGAGAAGAGGATGGAGGAGTGGGTGCTTCGCAAATTACGTTGGACATTTCACTAGGACGTACTGCAACAAGCTCAGCAGGGTTAATTGGCGGAGGAAGGGGGTAAGAGTATTTGGCACCAGGACCATTCCAGTCACATTCCAACTTATCGCCTCCATGTTTGCGATCACTACCTCAGCATTAGCAATTACTTCTGTGATGATTTCACCGACGATCTCTTGCACAATTTCCTCATCCTGTTGATGAGAATCTGCCTGAGAAGAGACTTCTTCGGATTCTTCCAGGTGTGCACCGTGTTCCTGCTGGTTGAGCGGAGAAGAGGGAACCAATGATTCGACATGAAGGGAAGTGGCATTGTCGTGGAAGACTTTAGCTTCGTGCCCGGCATTGGAGCTCTGCACCTCATTTTCAAAAGGGCTAATGCATTTGCGTTTTCAGCGAAATAGTTAAAGCAGATCTGCATCGTCACCATCCTTGTCCTCGAGCATTTGGGTAGACTCTTCATGTAACAAGAAGGGAGCGGTTGGAGGAGGTTGCGCAGCTTGGATCACCAGAAAGAGGAACGTGAGGATATGGGGTAAACGGGAACGAGGAAGGTCATTCTTAGCGATTTATTTCATAACCGCTACACAGTCACAGTGAATTCACCGAAAAAAGAAAGATGTGAAATTTACAGGCGCACGAGATGCAGTATCTATCATCGAATAGAATGGCTGAGAAATACCATATGTGCGTTTCTATAAATTTAGGGTGGCTACCAAAAATTGCAGAGTTGTACGCTCTGGTTCAAGTCTGCAAAGAATGTCATACTCATTAGATGAGTGTCGGGGGAACAGTGCTTTCATGGTGGCCACAGAAAGAAGGGGACCATTCTCCAATCTTTCCCGAGGGAGTCGAAAAGCTTCAGCAAACGTAGCTAAAGTAATGACTACAAAACATGGTAAACAAGCAATGGGCCAACATTGCTCTGTAGCAAGTGTGGTGGCAATAGCAGAAATAATCTGCGCATAGAATGGGTGACACTCCACTGAATGCCAAGGCAATTCAACGAAGGCTAACAGACCACGAGTGCGCAAATACTCACTCACTTCGGGAGTGAGGCCTGCACGAAAGGTTCCAACATTCGCGAGAGCTTCCATGGCGCACAAGTAAACACGAGAACATAGAAGACAAAGAACGTACAATCACACAAACACAATAGCGATTATCAGTGGAAAGAACAGGATTAAGTAAGAGCATGGGACACATTAGGCGGAAAAACCCTAATCATAGCACCGTATTGGAGAGATATCCTTCATGATTATGGCATGCATGCATGATCAGAAACAGTAACAGAAGGCGACGATTAATCATAATAGATACCCAAATGAGGAGATTATGGCCAGTGGTCAACCGAAATACGGGAAGAAAAAGAAAAACAAGTGACACTCGAAAAAGACTAAGTACACGTCATAGGTTATCAGACGGCTCGTGATATGGGTGAAGCTTAGAACCATTAATCACTTTTGGAAGGAGAACACCAGTTAAGGTTGCCAACCAAAAAATTACTGGTCCCACTTGTTCAGCAATCCGGTATACCGTAATTTAAATTTTTCGGCAAATCTGTTGGCTTTAACATTATAGAATAAAACAAGTTGGCCAACCGTAAAGACAGGGGTTTTGAGGAAACGATCATGAGTACAGGCTTGACGGAGCTGAACTTCTTGGAGAATCATGAAGCTTTCCCAGCGTTGTTCGTCCAATGATCTGAGCACATCCATCCGAAATGGAAGAGATTCTTCCGACAGTAATTTGTGATATAAGGCAACACGCAGGCTCGGTACCACTACTTCCATTGGTGCAATAGCTTCCAATCCATAAGCAAGTTTAAATGGATTTGTTTCGGTTGACACTTTGTACGTGGTCTGGTAAGCCCACAATACGGCAGGTAAGAGTTGATCCCAATGTTCCGAACATTCCAAGATCAATTTGCGAAGCATATTCAACAGAGTCTTATTGGTACTTTCAACCAGACCATTAGCACGTGGATAGTACGGTTAGTTGAATTTATGCATAATCTGAAAAGTCTGAGTCAGTACTTGCATTAAGTTGTTTGCAAAATGTGTTTCGTGGTCCGTCACTATCTCTAGAGGTAATCCATATCGAGGGAAAACATCCTTCATCAGACATTTGGCCACCGAAACAGCTGTGGCAGAACGTAAAGACCAAGCTTCTACCCATCTAGTGGCATAATCTGTACAAGTCAATATGTATCGATTGTTGGTGAGGGTCCCTGGTGGTGTTATTGGGCCAATAAAATCTAGAACCCACTTCTGAAAGGGTTCCAAAGGTAAGACAGGTTGAAGGGGAAAGAAGTGTCGCTGCAAGGGCTGTCTAGACCTTTGACAGACATCACATTGCTGCACAAATTGAACAACATCTCTGTACATGGTAGGCCACCATAACCCACTTTGCAGGATTTTGCGGTGAGTAAGATCAGCTGCGAAATGTCCTCCACTGGGTAATGAGTGAGCCATAGCAATAACTGATGTCGATTCATGTGGAGGAATACATCTGAGCAGGACTCCAGTATGATCTCTGTAATATAGTTGACCCACAATCACCCGGAATCGTCGATTGTAGACCGCAATTTTTCGGCGCAGAGAAGCGGAAGTATTAGGAGGAAGACATTCGTCACTGAGGAAAGTTAGTAACGTATCATAGTATGTAGGAGCAACAGGAGATTCTGCAGATTCTTCAGAAGTTGTCTCGGTGACGTAAATCACGGGTGTAGTGTTATCAACACCTACCGGAGACTCACCAAAATCTAGTCGAGATAGGAAATCTGCCAAAACATGTGTTGTGTCGGGTCGATGAATAACTTCATAATCGAACTCCTGTAATAGTAAAACCCATCTTGCCAATCTACCACCTAAATGCTGCTACTGAACCAAGTACACCAGTGCAGCATGATCCACATGGAAAGTAAATTTACGGCCCAGTAAGTAATGCCGAAATTTCTTAACAAAGTATACCAAACCAAGACATTCTCGTTCTATCACAGAGTAATTTCTCTTCGCAGGAGCTAATCGGCGGCTCACATAGTACACCGGCCGAAACCATTTGTCAATTTGTTGCATGAGGACACTACCAATCGCAATATTTGGCGCATCCACAAAGACATGGAACGGTCGATCCCAATCAGGTGGTTGCAAGATCAGTGCCTGCGTCAATAAGACCTTCAACCGATCAAATGCACTTTGGCACTCCTGAGTCCATTCGTACCTCCGTGGAGCGCTGGTCATAAGCCGATTAAGTGGTGTCGCTAAATGAGCTGACCACCGTAAATGTTTGCCATGCCACCGGATTTGGCCAAGAAAGCGCATAACTTCTTTTGGTGTCTTTGGGACTGGTGCCTCCAACACGGCTGCTACTTTATCCAGATCTACCTGTATTCCTTGTTTAGAAATAATATGGCCAAGCAGTTTGCCAGAGGAGACCGCAAAAACTAATTTGTTAGGATTCAAACATAACTGATACTCTCGAAATTTTTCAAAACAGCACCGTAAATGATACAGGTGCGCCGAAGTGGCACCAAATAAGGAAAAATCATCCAAATATACTTGCATAAATATGGTCAAGTAAGGTGAAAATACTTCTTGCATACATCTTTGGAATGTACTCGGGGCATTCCATAAACCGAACCACATTACGGTGCAAGCATAAACACCCCAGTTCGTGATAAAAGCTGTCTTCGGTATATCCTGTTCTGCCATCCTCACTTGATTATATCCACTGTAGCCATCCAGAAAAGAATACATTTCATGACCTGCTACCCTGTCGAGCATTGTATCTAGAATGGCGAGAGGGAACGGATCCGGTACAGTGGCGGCATTGAGTTTTTGGTAGTCGACACAGATACACAACTGTTTATTTTTCTTCGGGACAATCACTATTAGAGAGATCCACTCAGCATGCTCAATTGGTACAATAAATCCCACCTTCAATAAACGATCAAGTTGAGCTTTCACCTCTGCTACATAATTAGGATTCATTCTGTAACTAGATTGTTTGATTGGCCTCGCATCCGGTTTGAGTACTAACCGATGTTGATAAATCCGTCGGTCAAGACCTTTCATGTCTCTATAATCCCAAGCAAAAACATATGAGAATTCACGCAGGAGTTGTACCAAATCATCTTGGAATTTCGCTGCTAATCCTGCTCGAATTTTTACTGGTCTGGAGTTGACCGTGTCACCGAAATTGTACGTTACTAATTGATCCTCTGGTACATAAAATTGGTGAGGTTTCACCAAATCATTAGCTGGGTGAAACAGTTGTTGTAAGGTTGCTTCATCCATTGCCTGGCCATCATCGGCTTCTGCTTCTCCGGTCATTGGTACAACCGTACAAGCTGTCGGACTCCAATTGTCTGCTACCGACTATAAATCCACAGTACCTAATGGGATCAGATCCTTATTCGTCTTGAGGAAAGCCTCTTCCTCATCATCAAGTAGCCCATCCAACATATGGATTGGCTCTGCTACATATGGCCGTGCGTGTAGATCACAGGGTTGCATAGCATCCAGTGCAACTACATATTTCCGGTGATTGTTCTTAAAAATTAACTCTTGAGCTGACCAATCCTGCACAACTTTAGCTTGCTTGAGCGATGGTCGACCGAAAAGTAAGTTGTAGTCGAGGCTAGATTCAGGTAACTCCAGGACTACGAAAGTCATATTAAATGTAGTTCCCTGTAGGGTTATCGGGATGTTACATACTAAGCCCACCGGATGGACTCGTGATTGTCTGCCATGCGCACAAAAAATTGTAAGGGTTCAATTTGGGTCCAACCCAATTTCTTGCAGAGTGCGACTGTTGCAATATTCACACCAGACCCGCCATCAATTAAAACTTGGGTAATCTTCTAGTTTTTATACCAGACTATGATCAACGGGACTGAATGAACCACCATAGAATCCATATCCGGTTGTATGGTCGCAATCACCAGAGTACATGAAGGTCCGGGACTAACCTGCTGTTGGACTTGTTGTCGTACTCTTGGAACTAAGACGAGCAACTGTCCCAAAGGGAGTGTGATTGAAGCCTTAGATAGAACATCCCATACGTGATCTGTTTGGGCTGTGGTCATCACCGATTCTAGTGGTGATTCTAATGTTGTTGGGGCAGAGTTTTGTTCATTCGATCTTGCCTGTGGCAGAGGGACCTGTGTTACCAGAATTGGATCAGGAAACACAATCGGCTCCTTAGCTGTCCATTGACTAGCCTTTGCAAACATCCGCTGCTGCTCATGAATTCCAGGCTCGAAAACTTCAGCTGTTGGTTGCAACTGTTTACCTGATCTTATCTGTACCACGACTGCTTGTGACTCAATTGGGGAGATATAAACCATGTTAGTCATCGGATTTTGTCGTTCCTTCTTCCTTTTGTCGTACTCTGCTGCTTCCTTGCAAAATCTACGGATATGGCCAACCTCGCCACAAAAATGACATCGAGGGGGTGGAAGAGAGGTACCTTCCACCGATGTACCTACCTGCCATCGATTTTGATTGAAATTGTTGTTATGCTGTCCCTGGTAGTTCCTATATCCTTGCTGCTGGTTGGTTCGCAACTTTGGCGGCACGTAATAGGTGGTTGGCTGCCCTGGTTCTTGTATTATAGCGTTTACGGCCGCTCTACCCTGCACCTTTGCATTATATGCACACGTTTCTGTTGAGTGTCCTGTTGTTACAGATGGCACAATACATCTGGTTGAGGGCACATGTAGAACTGGTGTGACCTGGATTCTTGCACTTAGTACAATACACCTGTTTGGATGGATCACCAACTAGGTTCTTACTTGCTTTCAACCATTCTAGGTCCTCTACAAAACCTCCAACTTTGTGCTCCTACTGTAAAGCCATTGCAATTACAGTGTCCAATGTCATTCCATTCCAATGTCATTCCGCCCACACAACGAATGATCATGATTTGTCTTAACTATGGGTTCAGTCCGTTAATGAACCATTGTGTTATGACATCATCTGGCAGGTTCGCATGTGTCGGAGGCAGCTGCCATAAGTGAGTTCTAAACAGTGTCGCATACTCTTGGACACTCTGGAACATGTGCATCGGGGTCATCCCTTGGAAATTCACCGAATTTTGTATATGTCACCCCGGTCAGAATCGGTCGAGGTGGAATGATTGGATGTAGCTGTTGTTGTTGTTGCTGCTGAAACTACGGTTGCGGCTGTGGAGGTGTTTGCTGCTGTGACTGTGAACCACTCATGGTGCTACTGTGGGTAGTATGGTTGTTATCTGTATGTTGAGGGGGTTGTTAGCTCAGAAAATGGTTGGTTTTGATGCACTAATGTGGTTCTATTTGGTAGGAAAATACGTTTGATTTCAGGTACTTGAAGAGTGGATTTGATGATTGATGAGAAGTATTTGGAAGTAACACGACAACTTCTTGGTCAAAAAAGGGGGATGTCATAGAAGATTGGAGATGATGCTGCTTGATGCTAATTTTTCGGATGCGCCATCTTCAGTGTGCAGAACCCCTCCTACGGTGCATTTGAATGGAGTTATTGATGCCAAGTTTGCAGGAGCTTTCGACATGCAATGTCGCATTAAAATTGGATGCTTTGAAGCAGAACATGAGGCATGGGGACCCCTATGGTGACACAAGAGGAGCTTTTGGTGATAACTAGTTCCGAATCACATTATTGTGCCATGCTGCATGTGAAGCACCTCTAGTATTACCCCTTGGAGGCTACATTTATGGAGAGAAATGTATATTTGTAGCCAATGACTGGCATGCTGGACTTGTTCTCGTTTTATTGGCAGCAAAATACCGAAGGTTTGGAGTATACAAAGATGCAAGGTGTATATTAGCGGCATGATTTTATCTCGCAAGGCAATCATAATGCTCTCACAATAAGCTGCCATGTGGGCCGTTTTCTGTTTTTTTCAGAAAAGGGGGTTGTTCTGCTTGACCTGCAGAGAAAAAGGGAGAGGCAGGCCTCTGCCACGTTCTGGTAAGAAGTTTTTTGTCCTTTTTTATTCGTCTGATATGGCAGGTACAGTTGAAGAGTTGGGGGACCCCTTCAGCTTTTTGTATGTTTCTGCTCAAGGGAAAAAAAGGGGGAGAGCAATAGCGGGCTGCTCGCCTTTATGAGGGGGCTCTCGCACTTTTTGGATTTCTTCTTTTTTGGGCAGATGTCGAGGGGGGGAGTCATCATGGCCTCGGTGATTAAAAAGGAGGAAAGGTGTCGTGAAACGGGCGCCTTCAGCCACATTTTGGTTTTTTTTTCCTTATCCGCATATGGGGAGAGTAGCTAGGGGATTGAGCGAAAAAAAGGGAGTCGCCTGTTTCGTTCTAGGCAGGAGAATATATCTGGGGCTTCGTATGATGTGGAAGAGATCGTGAGCGTCGGAGGCTGGCTTCTGTGTTCTGCTTTTGGAGGTCTGTCTCGATGGAAAGGACTGGGATCACGCAAAAGTGAAGGTGCACCGAGAGAAGCGAGGAGCTGAAGTCCCACGAAAGGAGCAACGCTGCTGGGGGGGGGTTTTTTTTGGAAGTGTGTAGGTGACGATTGAAAAAAGGTGAGGAGGGGCTGATGTGCTTCTGGGGGGGTGAAGGTCTCTCTTCATTTTTGTGCAGGAACGGGGGCGCTCCTTCGTTTTTTCTGGTGGTTTTGCTCTCCTCTGATGTGACAAGGAAAAGTCGGGGGGGGGGGGGGGGGGGGGTCATTTCATGGCAGGCAGAAGTCGACGGGAGCTGGAATAGAGGAGAAAGGGAGGTATCAAGGATTGCTAGTAAAGGGAGAGTTCTCGAAAACAGGGAGGGGAAAGGTATCATCTCTTTGTTTTGGTTTTTCTCGTTTTGCTTCAGGTTGTGGGGGTCTCACCTTCAAGGGCATGAGCGGCAAGGAACTTTGGGGTTAAAAAGAACATTGATGATTACCCTGCCGATTGGATATATTCAAACGAGTGGAAACCATCGGGGGCTCGAAGATTGAAGAACAAAAATGCCCAGCTAATCATAGAGGAGTGAAGGACCTGGATGCTGATGGAGTTTTGGAGGAATGACTATCTTGCGCTGTGTATCATTATCGCTGAAGGATGAGCAAGGAAGTGGGGGGGCGAGTCCAAGCCGATTAGGAGACTATTCGTAGTTGAAATTGAATATGGCAATCTGCACCAATCTGAAGAGTTCACCTTTGTTCAACATCATTGAGAAGAAGAAGTCTAGAAGTGTTGATAGTCAGTAATTACATTCCTTTAGTGAGCGCATATGTACCGATGTATTTCAATCAGAAGGATGACAAACCCAAAGTCTCAAGAGCAAAAGATTCATATCACCAAACATGAGGTTATGAGGTTATGCATTGGATTTTGGAGGAAGGAGGTGGGTTGCGTCTGATAGTCATATCTGACTACTACTTCTGACGGCGTGGCTTTCTTGGGAGGTAAATGACATTCTGCAGATAATTACTTTACTTGGACTGAAACAAATAGTGACACAACCATTTGAGGAGCTGGACGAGACCATGCATGATCATAGTGGAGTCCTTGCTGCAAAAATCTGGGGGCCCAAAAATAGGAGAAGTCGACCTACTCCAAGAGAAAAGACTTACATCCCTGTCAGAGAACATAGTCCAGCCCCAACTTTGATTCCTATGCGGATAGTTGCAGAATGAGATGATGAGGGGCTATAGACAAGCCAGACACCTTGATCAATAGATCACAAAACCTGGTTTCTGTATCACATCAAAGGAGTGGAAGAACAAAGCGGCAAATCTGAGTGATTTCAAATTCATGAGCAGGAATGGTTTCAGGAACATCTGAGATATTGCTGCTGAATGTCGAAACTGTTGTGCATGTTATCTTGCAAGGATATCGCTGCTGAACATGGGACAGGTGGGGAATTATTGTCTTGTGAAGGTGTCCAAGTCGAACTCTTGAGGTGCAATTAAGATGCTCTGTTTTTTTTCTTTGCACATGATTATGTCTTTTCGTTTTTCCAAAAGAATGATGTGCCTAACTGTTGAAGTTTGCGAATGGAAATTTTCTGAAACAAATTGGCTGAACGTAATAAAAAAAAAAATCCAATTTTTTTTATTTGCTGCACTTGCGTTCAAGTTTCCTCTCACACCTCTACTGGTTGACTGCCAAAGAAAGCGAATTTCTTTTCTCTTTGTGCATAAAGTGCTTCCTAATTCAGGTATTCGATTGATCAATGCTGGGAATCTTATTCCCACTTGGATGTAGCCAGGACTCTTGTGCTTTCATAATAGTGAAAAACTCCAACTACAATCTTAATAATGGTAGGACGATGTCAACACCCCACTCCCTCTTAGTTCCGCTCGTTAATTCATGTATTAATTTAAGCAATTGCTCCCGCTGCCGAAGAGAGATGTTATTGCTAGAATGCAACGATGGTTTTCAGTAAAAGGGAAGCAAAGAAGAATTGATGCACCCTGACCGCTGAGCATTTTTAACTTAGGTTACATTTATGCCGGCCTAGGAGAGAGACTCTTAATTTCTGTGTTTTTGAACTAGGCGGTCATGTAGTGAAAATTGAGAACATCGATGACAAAGGTTTAGCTTTCTACCCGTGCCTGTTAATGTGTGGGACTTTAAGTCTTTGGTTAGTTGTGAGTCCTAGGAATTTGTTGTTATAGTTTGTTCTATAATGACGGCTTGAACAACCAAAGATGCAAAGAAACTCTCAACACAACACCACATGCACAGGAAAAGAAAACCCAGAGATTATAATAAATACACACAAAAAAAAAGTGTGTATTAGTTTATTGAGGAACAGAAATTGAACTTGGGGTAACTTTGTTTGAAATTTTTCATTTGCAAGGAGCACATGTGTGTGATTGTGGGTGGACATACATTTATGCATGAGTGTATGTGTCTGTGCAAGAAAGAGAGAGAGTAAGAGAAGGACAACGGGGAAGCAAGGAGAGAAGTCCCGAGAAGTAATCCGTAAGTTTAGGTCCCTCCTCATGTGCATATAAGTGGTTGCATTCCCTACCTTCCACGAATATATTCGAGAGTTATTTGTGGATTCCGAGGAATTTGGGCAGCAAAGCAAACATCTATCTACATACTTTCCCTTGGATTAAGAGTGCCAACAGGGGTGTCTCTTGTTCTTCAAAATCTGTATTATCAGCTTGCTCACCTTCCAGTTCAAAAATGTCGTTGAATCTCTTACTTAACTCCAAATCTAGTAGTCCTTCCTCAGCTTTGGTGTCAAAAGTAGGTAGACTTGCACCAAAAAGGGATGAACGCAATAAGTATCCACCAAGCAACACCGCTGTCATCGAGATTTTCTCTCCTCTCTCACTTGTGAAGGCCTACAAAAAACATATTTGGTGAAGGTAGCCAAAATTCCCCGAGAAGTCCAGGATGCATCAAGGATGTCAAAGGAAGGTCACATACAAAGTTTCAAAGAAATCAAGAAAGT
Source organism: Ceratopteris richardii (assembly GCA_020310875.1). Taxonomy (NCBI): domain Eukaryota; kingdom Viridiplantae; phylum Streptophyta; class Polypodiopsida; order Polypodiales; family Pteridaceae; genus Ceratopteris; species Ceratopteris richardii. The sequence goes on from CM035408.1 coordinate 128,515,196, forward strand.
CCATGGTAGCGGTCAAAGCTGGTCAAAGCTGGTCAAAGCTGGAAAATTAGGGAGAAAATTTCATTGTCACCAAATTAGATGAAAATTCATATACTTGTAAATATTGTCAAAGGCAATCTATAGCCCAAATTTCAGCAGAAAATAGATTTTGTAGCACATTGATATGCTATGTTCATTTTGTGAAAATGTATTTTTTCTAGTTTGACCCTACAAATTCTTGTATAGAAATTTATGTTAGCGATATGGTTTGGCATGTATAAAGATCATATGTGGCTACATATTTGTACAAATTTTCAAGGCTATCAGAGCTTCCTAGACACCTTAATGCCACCTTGCAAGCTTCCAAATGTAGTCAAACTTGTACAAGGGAGATTCATATGGGAGCTTTTTCTGCATATTCCTGAAGGGGATCTTTGGAAACATAGTCCTACAAAGTTTCATCTTCATCAAAGCCTATTTGGAGGGTCAAAGAGTACAAAGTCCAGTTTTTAGGATCACCGCAGTTTTCTAGTTTAAGCTAATTGAAGGGTTGAAGGGCCACCACATGGCGAAAGCTGATTGAGCCATGTTGTACGATCAAGATGAGCTCATATTCAAGGGTGGAGATGCACTTATGCTTAAAGCAAGGAGGATCCACGAGTTTTTCCATACAAGAAGATTTTTTTTGACAATCAAAGATCAATAATGCAGCTTTTCTCCAAAAATAGTGGCTTATCTTATCCAAACTGATGTCAGCACTGATCCGACGGTCCAGATCATCCCCAGATCTAATGCTGGAGAATGAAGGCGCCTAAATTTCACTCCTTTACACTAGATTTGATAGAAAGAACAATTCCAAGCCATTGATTTGATTAATCAAATGGTTGTAATTGAAAGTAGTGATCCTAGAGTTGAGAGTTGATTTCTCTAGATCCAAGGGCCCAAATTCATTCAAAAAACTATATAAACCCCCCTCCAAACTCCTAGAGCGTCATTGTTAGGCATCCATAGGGATCATGCTAGCTTACGGTTTCCTTGAGACGATCACCCTCGGTTGAGCGAGTGAGGATCCAAGGTGGGCTAGTATGAGTATAGTACCTAGTTTCAAATTTAAGTTAGAACTCCAATCTAGGATAGGCTCTTGAAATCAGTATCTCTATCTTAACTCACCCTCGGTGGAGCGTGTGAGTGAGTTAGAGCTGGATTTAATGAGTCTTAGACTTCTTTAGTTAGACGTTACGAGCCTAGACATACATAGGGTCACTGAAGTGGAACTCACCTTCTTACGTGTGACATTCGGTTGAACTATCATGGTTTGAGGGTCGGAACCACCTTTGATCAGTAGACTGCCTAGCTTGACGTACCACGAGGCTCTTCTACATGTATCTTAATTCAAATCCTTTTAAGTGTGTCACTTGTCACTTGTCTCTTGTCTCCTCTCTCCGTCTCTTAAGTATTTTTACATGTCTTCTATTTCTTCTATGTGTGAGAAGGCTCCGCAGTATTGCGTTGAACCAGTGAGGATGTTTCTTTGATCATAATTCATTGCATGCATCCATACATACCCATACATATTGATTAGTTTCTGAAAGTGTATAAGAAGCTCCAATATTGGACCATTCTTCCTTTTGAAACTGATTTATGTGTAAGGGTTCCATCTATTCTCATCATGCATACATATCATCCAAAGAAGACTATGCATATGGATTGGAATAAGGAAGTGTTTAAGAAGCTCCTTCAATGGACCATTCTTCCTTCCAAATTTCATTCGTATGTATGGTTCTCTTTCATTCTTATCATTCATGTTCATAAATCTAACTTGCAATCCTACATTCCCATTCCCATAATCATTTCAACATCTCTCTCTTCTCCGTACTCAACATTAATTTCACTATCATGTCCTTAAACCTTCCAACATTCATTAGCTTCATACACCCTATGTGTGCCACGACCAGACCCGATCCACCCGGATTGCGATCACCTCCACATTTGAACCCGACGTGAAATGCTTCGTGGCATTTGCTTCTTATCTTGTTGGGAGGTTGTGATCCATATCCTTTGTTTCATATTTTTCATCCTCATCATATCATCATCATCAGTCTTGAGTATTGCACTAGATTTCTCACATTATCGTGCACATCTTCGTCGTGAAGTAAACGCATTTGTGAGAGATCTAGAGCATCGTGCATCACTTGCTTATTCACATAAGATGAAGGAAGGATTCAAATCCCTTATTGTTGAGAAACAAGGCCAAAGAATAGTCTCTTCTATGTTGAGAGAGAAGGGAAAATTCAATGGCATCAACATCACAAGCTACTTAGATTTGTTTGAAGAGCAAGCTATGATTTTTGGTCTTCCCAAAGATCCTTTGATATCATTCTTTGAACGAATTGTTGATAGCTCTATCATAAACCGTGTCACTCAATATGATAGTCTTCCTTGGAGTGATTTTAGAAAGGAGATGCTCAAAGAATTCTATCTTGAAGATTATAGCCAACATAATCGAGATGGATTCTTACGATGGGTCAATTCTCCAAAGCATAGTAGCTCTATTACTCACTTACAAAATGAGTATATTAGATGCTATGAACTTCCTGATGAGGATAAGATAACTTTGGAACCTGATCTTGTGATCAATTTTCTGAAGCTTCTTCATCCTGAAACTCGTAGGGAAGTTGAACAGCGATTAGAAGAACCAGATAAGTGCTATGGTCTTACTGACAATTGGCAAAAAGTGTGTAAAGTAGTAGAGGCTGTAGCCCATAGACATCAAAGACAATCCATGCTTTATGAGCAAACTAGTCTTCCTCAAGCTAGCCTTCCACAAACTAAGGAGCAAGTTAGAGAAGAATCCCATGCTATGCTTTTTGACTCTACTCCTATTCCTCAAATGATGGAGCCTACTCAAGGTTTTAAAGTAGAGCCAAATAAAAGTGTAGTTGAACAATCTCAAGTGGATATTCTCACTAAGCAAATGGAAAGTCTTATTGCTACACAATCCAATTTGGCCAAGACTATAGATGCTTTACAATCTAATTACACCAAAACTTTCCAAAATCAAATGAACCCAATGACTTTTCAAGAGCCTAATCAACATGTTATAGCTACCAATCAAAATCCACAAGTAGCTCCTACTCAAGCATATCAAGTTCCTCCAATGCATAATCCTTCAATGCAAAATCCTCATCCTCATGGCAAAATCCTCAAATGTATCAAAACATGTATCCTCAAGCTTCTCAAATAGCTTTTCAAAATCCTCAAAATCAAAATTTTCAAAATCATCAACCGTATAATATGGAAGCTCCTCTTGCACCTCAAGTACCACATGTTGCTCCCCAAGCTCCTCAAATACATCAATTGCCTTTTCAAAATCCTAATTATCCTGTTCAAGCAATACCTTATCAACAAAATCCTCAATTTCAAAATTTCCCACCACAAGTTAATCAAAATCCTCAAAATCAAAATGGTTTTGTGCATGGCCCTCGTAGGTGTCCTTGGTGTGATGCGTTAGAGCACTTTTTGAGAGATTGTGAATTATTGAAGGCTGCTAAGGAGCAACGACTAGTAATAGACATAGACAAGAAAATATGTGACTATCGATCTAGGCTACCTTTGCAAGGAAATTATGGTAAGGGAGGAATGAAAAAACACTATGAAAATATAACCATAATGGATGTAGGAACTAGAGGAGTGAAACTAGAAGCTCTTGATGAACAAGTGGAATCAAGTAAACCTACAAAGGAAGGTGATTTTTCCATAGAGGCTTTAGTAAGAGCACGAGATGAGATTAGGAGAATAACGGCTTGGGAATCACCAATAGAAGATCAATCTCTTATTTCTCACATATCCAATGTAGAAGAAAAACGAAAAAGAGATGAAGATGAGCCTAGTGAAAGAAGAGTGACACGAAAACAAACCTCAGAGGGAATAGAAACAATCATAGAGCAAGGAGAAACATCACTATCCAAAGATAAAAAACAAGAATCACAAGCCAATGAACAAAAACAAGAGGAGAAACAAAAAGGGAAGAAGACAAAGCAAAGAAAAACAGAACCAAAGCCTTTAGATAAACAAGAACAATCAAAACAAACTGAAGACCAAACACGAGAACATGAACAAAAACAAGACCCTGAGCAAAAACAAAAGAAACCAAAGAGAAAACCTAAAGCCATCTTGATCTTAGAAATTGAGAGAAAAATAGATCCTATGGAGATTTTAGATGACATTTTGCTTAAGAGTCAAGTGACTATGTCTTTAGAACAAGTTTTCTCTATTGCAAAGCCTGTTTTTAAAGATAACTTTATCGGCCTAATTAAAAGGAAGAGGTTTCCGCTTAATCTAGATACTGAGATGCAAGATTCTCTAGATCAAGATCAAGCTATGAATGAAGCCTTAAACTTTGATGAATCTGATGAAGAGGACTTTGATGATGATGAAGTAAATGTTAATAAAAATTTCTTAGGACCTATTCAACCTGACCATGAAAATCATGAAAACAATCCTGAAAGTCACTTTAAAAGAACATTTTGGTCTAGAGGGACATCAGAGATGCATGTTAAAATAGGGAATGATAAGAACACTATCACTATAAATGCATTAGTAGATTCCGGCTCCGAAATCAATGTGATTTCAAGAGAAGTTTATGATAAGTTTCGATGGCCCATAGATAAAGATTGTGGATGGCATATGAGAACTGCAGATAATGGTGTAGGTACTCTATATGGAGCTTGTGCTAGTGTGCCCATATCCATAGGAGGAATCACAGAAGAGTTTCACTTTTTTATTCAAGATAATTGCTCCTATGAAGTTCTCTTAGGTCAACCCTTTATTTGTGAGAGTCGTATGGAAACTAAAGCCATGGATGATGGGTCTACCTATGCTAGATTTAAGTCTAAGGATGGAATGCAATCACTTCAAGTCATGACGGTAGGAGTGAATCATCCTAGGAATCGATTGTCAATTAGAAAGAAACCTATTGTTACTCAGGTTCATGAGCATGCTTGTAGTGATTGTGCACCTCGATTCATGTTTGGAGGTACATATGATCAAAATTTTGGATAGAATCCATTGTTGAGCGGGACAACAGTGGATATTGGTTTGACATCTCGCAGCCAACCAACCTGTACAATATTTTGTCACTTTGTTTTCCACATTCTAGATTAGATTTTCTTCATAAGAGTCAATTGTCCAAGTCTTTTATCCAAAAAACCCAAAAAAATTATAAAAACAACAAAATCATGGAACATGATGAGAACATTGAGCATGTGATTGAGACATCTCATTGTTTCACTACTCTTGAGGAGTTAGAGTTATGTCTTCAACAAAATTCTAATTCCCATATTATTCTTATTTCTTCCCTTGATGAGTATGCTCTAATCCAAGAGTATGCTCTCAATGTTGACAAGTGCTCAAAATTTAACCAAACACATGATGCCTTAGTTGAAACAAAGTACAAAACTGTAGACAAAAAAATCAAACCCATAGCTCAACCATTACCTCAAGGAGGTAATGAAAAAATTATTGATGTGAAAAATGATCCAACTCTTCGGCATAAGAAAAACATAGGACATACATTCACGGATGAGACAATCAAACAGGTGAAAATTAGTAGAGATGATGACTTTCTTTTGCCAGCAGAGAGAGATAAATTTGAGAGAGTCATACGTAGCCATGGAAAAGCCTTTACTATGTATCCTCATGAGATTGGTTGTGTAGATCCTAAGCTAGTTGCACCCATGATAATCTTTACTATTCCACATATTCCATGGAATCTTCGTCCTATACCTGTTCCAAAGGCTCACTTACCTGACCTAATGAAACTACTTAAGGAGAAGATAAACATGAGAATTTTAGAGCCATCTTTTGCACCTTACTCAAACAGATGGTTCACTGTGCCTAAAAAGAATGGGAAACTACGTTTTATTCAAGATCTCCAACCTGTCAATAAAGTCACCATAAGGAATGTAGGAACAGGACCCATTGTAGATGAGTTTGCTGAATCATTTTCAGGACATTCTATCTATTCAATGGGTGATTTATATTCTGGATATGACCAATTCCAATTAGCAATTGATAGTCGTGACATAACCACAATGAAAACTACTTTAGGCTTAGTGCGAATGTGTACTTTACCTCAAGGAGCAACTAATTCTGTGGCTCATATGATGAGTGCTATGAATATGGTCTTACATGATTTTATCCCTCATATAATTATGCCATTCATTGATGATATTCCAATTAAAGGGAGTGAGGAACGTGTAAAGGACATTACTTTAGATTCATCTGGATGTCGTAAATTTGTTCTTGACCATATCTCTGATTGTGAAAGAATATTTCAACGATTTGAAGAGGTAGCTCTCACATTTTCCATAGAAAAATCTGTTTTTGGTGTCAACGAGGTTCTTATTGTTGGACATTTATGTGACCATTATGGTCGAAAGCCATACCCACAAAAAGTTGATGCCATTAGCAAGATTTCTGAAACATGTAACAATGTGAGTGAGGTACGTAGATTTCTTGGTGCTTGCATCTTTTATGTTATTTGGATCCCACACTTTGCTCATGTTGCTGATTGTCTCTATGACTTGTTGAGGAAGAAACAAAAATTTATTTGGACTGACAAACACACTCAAGCTATGCGTAAATTGAAGAAATTATTGCTTGAAGCTCCCATCCTTAAGCATATAGACTATTCTGCTAACAAACCTATTATATTGACTGTTGATACTAGTCCTATTGGTATAGGTTGGGTCATAAGTCAAGACGATAGTGAAGGGAATAGATATGCAATTAGGTTTGGTGCCAAAATTCTACATGAAACACAACAAAAATATCCACAGATCAAACGAGAACTATGGGGTATGGTAACAGCTTTGAAAACAGACAAAGAATATTTCATTGGTGCAAATGTCAAAGTTGAAACTGATTGTTTGCCTCTCATTGTAATGATAGCCAATTGTTCATCTCCTGATATAGCCATGCTTAGATGGATCTCATATATTAAGTTCATAAATCCTGAGTTAGTTCATATTTCAGGTAAGTCAAATTCAGTTGCTGATATGTTATCGAGAGCTAGATTTGATGATCTTGAAAGTGATCTAATAAAGAATGTGAACTTAATTGACTATGTTCCACATATATATGAGTATGAGCAATTTCATGAGTCTGAGTACGAAAATGAATGGAGAGACATAGGAAAGTATCTGAGTACACTACAACCATTACCTAACTGGACTATGAATAGATTCCGTAACATTAGGAAACGAGCTTATAACTTTTTCCTATGTAATGGTTATCTTTGGAGACATGCTAAGGGTAAGGTTAAGAATCCACAACGAGCCCTAGGAAAACGAGGTCTTCAATTATAAGTAATGAAGGAAATGCATGAGACATTATGGGCCGGTCATAAAGGATTTTTTGGAACATATGAAAAAATTAGAAGTACCTATTATTTGTTGGAGAAACAATCACTAATTGAACATATATTTGAAGGTCAAATCTTAGGAAGAAAACCCCATGCCTATGTGAAGGGACAAATTCACAAATGTATCATATTTGTAAAGTTAGTTCACTTTAGTTCTAGAAGTTTTTTAAAATCACGAGAATACGAAAATCTATATAAGTTAGTTTGTATCAACTGACGTAGAGAGAGAGAGAGAATAGAGAGAAAGAAGAAAGAAGGAGTTCATTTTATACGACTGATTATAGTCGGGCTTCTCTGAGTGAGAAAGCATCTGTAAAACTTCTGAGTTTTCATAGCTATGAGAAAGAACTGAGTAAAGTTCTGTGTATGAGTCTCTCTCCATCATCTCCATGCTTGCCTACTGTGTGATGAGTTAAAAAGATCAAGTTTTCCAAGCAACTCGATGCCTGGCATCGAATCTCTGCTGATAAGTCATATTTTCATTTATCCTTTTCATTCAGTGCTGAAGTGTTTGAAAACATGATGTTGTTGGAGAAACTCGATGCCTGGCATCAAATTCCAGTTGATAAGTCATATTCTAAGTGTGCATGAAATCACCTATAGTTTTGGTATCCAAAAGATCAAGGTTTTATGCGGGAATTCGATGCCCGGCATCGAATCCCTGCTGAAAAGTGGCCAAAAACACTCCAAGTTGATGCGCGGCATCGAATTCTCGTTGCAAGTCGATGCCAGGCATCGAATTCTAATTTTAAATAGGTGCTTTTACTATAACAGGAAAGATTTCCAATTTTGGAAGGTCATACAGGGTCATCTTGTGAGAGCCATAACTTGAGTTCTAGAGATCCGTTTGATGCATACGATAGCTTGTTGGAAAGCTCTACTCTTCTAGTTTCAGCCTATAAAGTTTCTTGGAGAAATAATACTTGAGCTAGGAGAAATTAGCAAAATACTAAAGGTATGTCATTTCGGTGACTAGGAATTTCTGTAGAAGCAAAGTTCTCACTTTAGGCTATCATTTCTCAAAGTTTGGAGTGGCAATGAGTTAATGGTGACCATAGAGGTGTTCTAGTGTCACATTAATTCATTTCTTGTGGTGTTTCATACATCAACAAGTGGTATCAGAGCAGAAAGATTCTCGAGAGCAGAAGACGACAAAGGTACGAGAAGTTTTGTAAAGTTTTCCATTAAAGTTTGAAAGGTGAAGCATTTGAAGACACAAGGCATCAAAAGGTTACTTCAAAAGTATCCTCATACAAAAAGAACTTCAAAAGGTATTATCCTTTATCCTTTAAGCTCACAGGTTGCAGCAGAAGGAAAGAACTATGGCAGATCATATCTCCATTGACAAACTGGACAGAGATAATTACCCCGCATGGGTAATGAGAATGGAAGCCTTACTTATGAGTAAGGATCTCATGGTATATGTAACAGGTGAAGAAGAGAAGCCAGTATTTGAAGATGAAAGCCGACCAAAGAAAGAGGAACTTGATGCTTTAAAGCATTGGCAGAAGAAGGATGCAAGTGCAAAAGCATACATCTACAATACAATCTCTGATCATTTGCTACCACACATCAGAGGATTGGAATCATCTGAAGGTATATGGAATGCATTGGAGTATCATTTCCAAAGTACTACTAAAGCACGGAAAGCAAGTCTATGGTCAGAGTTTACAACATTCAAGAAGAAGCCAAGTCAAAGTATTAGTGATTATGTCACTAAGATGAAGGATCTAGTAGATAGTCTTGGATCCATAGATGAAGATGTTGAAGATCCCAATTGATTGCTCAACTACTTGCAGGTTTGAGAGGGGATGAAAGGTGGAAACCTTTTGTCTTATCAACATAACTTTCACTAAATCATTATGTTCCAGATTTGAATCAATTACTTGGTTTGATGCTCACATATGAGCAAAACTTGAAGGGAGATGGAGATAAAGGTCAAAGTTCTGCAATGTACATGAAGAATAAGAAGAAAGGAGATAAAGGTAAAGCAAAGGAAGAAGAGGAGTCTAGTTCTCAAGCTTATTATGCAAGAGGTAAAGGCACTGGCAGAGGAAGATCAAGAGGTTTTGGAAGAGGAAGAGGTAATCAAAATAACAACAAGAAGGCTTGCTGGATCTGTGGATTGAGTAATCATTTGGCTCTGGACTATTGGCACAACCAACAAGGATCAAACCAGAATCAAAACAATAATAGCAGAGGTCGAGGTGGAAGATATCAAAGTAATTTCCAAAGAGGTAGACAAAGTCAAAGAGGAGGCTATGGTAGAGGTGGAGGAAGAAGTTGGGGACAGAATCAATCCTACAACACCACCTACTACAACTATGCACATGACACATAGAATGAAAGTCATACATCATTGATGATGAATTCAATCAGCACATCAGACAAAGAAGATCTAAAGGTATTTTACATTGACTCTGGATGTTCTAATCATTTGTCAGGAAACATAGAATTGATGTCAGAATTGGAAAAAGGCATTTCTAGCCATAGTGTTCAAACAGGTGATAATACCAAACATAGTGTACATTCAATTGGAAAAGTGAAATGCAAGAATGGAGCAGATTTGCTAACCAATGTTTTGTATGTTCCTACAATACCTAAAAACTTGATTAGTGTGGGACAGATAGTTGAAAAAGGTTTTCAAGTCAGGTTTACAAATGAAGGAGTATTTGTTGAAGATCCAGAGAATGGATATAATCAGATTGTCTTTGGTAAGAAAGAAGGTAGACTCTTTACTTTAAGAGTACAAGGGAACATTGGTCAAGCTTTGCTTACACATGGTGAAGGAGTGATTACAGAACTTGATCTCTGGCATAAGAGATTAGGTCACTTCAATGAAAGAGGAATTAAAGCTATGGTTGCTAATCAGTCTGTACTAGGATTACCAAATGTGCAGAGTCAACATATGGTTTATAAATGTGAAGCATGTCAAATGGGTAAAGCACACAGGTTACCATTTCAGAAGAAAGGATTCAAACATGATGGAGTACTTGAGCTCATTCATACAGATGTATGGGGACCAACAAAAGAAGGATCTATCAGTGGCTCAAGGTATTATGTTCTTTTCATTGATGATGCTACAAGATGGATAACATTATATGTTTTGAAGGAAAGATCAGAAGTGTTTGGAGCTTTCAAGCATTTTCATGCATATGCAGAGAGAGTCACAGGTCAAAAGCTTAAAAGACTGAGGTCTGATGGAGGGGGAGAATACTTCTCCCAAGAGTTCAATGATTATCTTTGGAATGCAGGTATTAAGAGAGAAATAACTTGCAGGTATACACCACAACAAAATGGTGTAGCAGAAAGAAGGAACAGGACTTTGGTTGAGTTTGCTAGAGCTATGCTAAAGGAGAAGAACTGTCCAAATTATCTTTGGGCTGAGGCTGTAAATACAGCTACATATCTTGTGAATAGATTACCATGTGAAGCTCTGAATGGAATGACTCCATATGAAGCTTGGTGGGGTAAGAAACCAACACTAGATCATTGTAGAGTGTTTGGATCAATTGCATATGCTTATGCGCCATCACAGCTTAGGCATAAACTTGAACCAAAGGCAGAAAAATATGTGTTCATTGGTTATGATGAAAAGCAGATGGGTTACAGATTGTGGAATCCTCTAACCAAACAATTTATTGTTTCTAGAGATGTTACATTTGATGAACAGAAAAGTTGGTATGCAGATCAAAGTCATACAGCTGAAGAATTTGAAGAAGAGGTAAGAAGATGTGAGAAAGGAAAATCAATTGTGCAGGTAAATAGAGATGAAGACTATATGCAAGCAAGTACATCCAGAAGTGGATTAACAAGAAGGAATGAAGAAGCTCCTATATTTCATGAAGAGGTGTATCCAGAAACTTATGAAGAATGTGAACCAAGAAGGTCAAGCAGGACTAGAAGACAACCAGAAAGGTATTCTTAACTCAAAAGAACTATGCATATATGGTTAAAGATGATGAAGAACCTCAGAACTATGATGAAGCTAAAGGTAAGAAGCAATGGGAAGAAGCAATGAAGGAAGAATTCAATGCACTGGAGGAGAACAAGACATGGGAACTTGTTCCTAAACCAAATGGTAAGAAAGTAATTGGAAATAAATGGGTTTATAAAGTGAAGAAGCTTGCAGATGGAAGTATAGCCAGATACAAAGCTAGATTGGTGGTGAAAGGCTATGCCCAGACCTATGGCATAGATTATGATGAGACATTCAGTCCTGTAGCAAAAATGTCAACTATAAGAACAATCATTGCTATTGTAGCTTCAAAAGGATGGACCTAAGTCAATTGGATATAAAAAATGCATTCTTGAATGGATACATATCAGATGAGGTATACATGGAACAACCTCAAGGGTTTATAGATTCCAGGTATCCAAATTTTGTTTATAGGTTGAGAAGAGCATTGTATGGATTGAAGCAAGCTCCAAGAGCTTGGAACTATAGATTGGTGAAGTATCTCAATGATCTTGGATATCAAAGTTCAAAAGCAGATTCAAGTCTACTTATCAAAAGAACAGAGGAAGGTACAATCTACATTTGTATTTATGTAGATGACATTATAATCATAGGTACTTCAGATGAAGGAATCAAGGAGGTAAAGAGATTACTTGAAAAAGAATTCAAGATCAGTGACCTAGGAAAGTTATCATACTTTCTTGGAATGGAAGTCACTTATACAGATCATGGCATATATGTATCACAAGAAAGGTATCTTCTGAACTTGTTGAAGAAGTTTGATATCCAAAATTGTAGAGAAGCTTCAACTCCACTTGAAGTTAATCACAAGCTCAGTAAATATGATGGTGCAGACTACAAAGATATGAGGAAGTATCAATCTCTTGTGGGTAGTTTGATTTATGCTACACTAACAAGACCTGATCTTAGTTATGCAGTAGGAGTTTTGTCACAATTCATGCATTGTCCAAAGGACCCAAATTGGATTGCAGGTCAAAGAGTTCTCGGATATATCAAAGGAACTATAAAGGAAGGATTATATTATCCTTTTACATCAGATTTGAAGTTGAGAGTTGGGCAGGTAACCATGATGATAGAAGATCAACTCATGGTTACATGATATACATTGGTGATAAGCTTGTAAGTTGGTGTTCAAAGAAACAACATACAGTAGCATTATCATCAACTGAAGCAGAGTACAAAGGACTTGTGGAAGCAGCTAAGGAAGTCATATGGATGCAGACATTGTTCAAGAGCTTAGGCATTGATCAATGTACACCTACAATACATGGAGATAATATGAGTTCACTTTATCTTGCAGCAAATCCAGTATTTCATGCAAGGACAAAGCACATAGAGATACAGTATCATTTTCTCAGAGAAAAGGTAATGGAGAAGGAGATTGAAGTGGAGTACATTTCTACTAAAGATCAGTTAGCAGACATAATGACAAAGAGCTTGGATGGTGTGAACACCAGCATATTCAAAAGCATGGCAGGAGTAAAAGAAAAGAAGATGATATGAAGAAACAAGGAATGTCAATTAGTGATTGAGGGGGAGCTGTTGGAGAAACAATCACTAGTTGGACATATATTTGAAGGTCAAATCTTAGGAAGAAAACCCCATGCCTATGTGAAGGGACAAATTCACAAATGTCTCATATTTGTAAAGTTAGTTCACTTTAGTTCTAGAAGTTTTTTAAAATCATGAGAATACGAAAATCTATATAAGTTAGTTTGTATCAACTGACGCAGAGAGAGAGAGAGAATAGAGAGAAAGAAGAAAGAAGGAGTTCATTTTATACGACTGATTATAGCCGGGCTTCTCTGAGTGAGAAAGCATCTGTAAAACTTCTGAGTTTTCATAGCTATGAGAAAGAACTGAGTAAAGTTCTGTGTGTGAGTCTCTCTCCATCATCTCCATGCTTGCCTACTGTGTGATGAGTTAAAAAGATCAAGTTTTCCAAGCAACTCGATGCCTGGCATCGAATCTCTGCTGATAAGTCATATTTTCATTTATCCTTTTCATTCAGTGCTGAAGTGTTTGAAAACATGATGTTGTTGGAGCAACTCGATGCCTGGCATCGAATTCCAGTTGATAAGTCATATTCTAAGTGTGCATGAAATCACCTATAGTTTTGGTATCCAAAAGATCAAGGTTTTATGCGGGAAGTCGATGCCCGGCATCGAATCCCTGCTGAAAAGTGGCCAAAAACACTCCAAGTCGATGCCCGGCATCGAATTCTCATTCCAAGTTGATGCCAGGCATCGAATTCTAATTTTAAACAGGCGCTTTTACTATAACAGGAAAGATTTCCAATTTTGGAAGGTCATACAGGGTCATCTTGTGAGAGCCATAACTTGAGTTCTAGAGATCCGTTTGATGCATATGATAGCTTGTTGGAAAGCTCTACTCTTCTAGTTTCAGCTTATAAAGTTTCATGGAGAAATAATATTTGAGCTAGGAGAAATTAGCAAAATACTGAAGGTATGTCATTTCGGTGACTAGGAATTTCTGTAGAAGCAAAGTTCTCACTTTAGGCTATCATTTCTCAAAGTTTGGAGTGGCGATGAGTTAATGGTGACCATAGAGGTGTTTTAGTGTCACATTAATTCATTTCTTGTGGTGTTTCATACATCAACATTATTGGCCTAGGATGTATGTTGACATTAGTAGCTATGTTTCTACATGTTCTACTTGTCAACTTCATTCATCAGTCAAACATAGAGATCCGTTGCATCCTACTTATCCACCTTGTATTCACTATAAGTGGGTAGTAGATCTTGTAACTATGCCTAAAGGGATTGACAAAATGCGTTACATTGTACTTGCAAGAGAAGATTTAACTAATCATGTAGAGGGACGTGCATTACGACCTAAGACCACTTACAATGTTTGCAAATTCTTGCTTGAAGATGTCATAAGTCGCTTTGGGTACATAGAGAAAGTAGTTGCCAATCGTGGAGAGTTAAATGCGAGAGAAGCTAAAGAGTTCTTTGAGCGTCACAGTATTCGTTTGTCTCTCACTACTGCATATAATCCAGAGGCCAATGGTAAAATAGAGAGAGGGCATCCACCTATTGTGAAAGCCATATCTAAAGCATGTAACGGTGACATCAAACAATGGCCTAGATTCTTACCTTTTGCACTTTGGGCAGATAGAATGACATGCACACGTACTATTGGATATATGCCCGCTGAACTCATGTACTGTCAAAAACCATTGTTTCCAATTCAGTCTCATATTTCTGCATGGTCAAATTTGCCTTGGTCTGAAAACATGTCTACTGATGATTTTTTGAGTTTGCGCATTAAACAGTTAGAACAAGGTAAAATAAGACTTGATGATGTCGTTGAAAAATTAAGAGAATCTAGAATCAAGAACAAGCATTATTTTGATAAAACTCATCGATTGCGTCCTAAGCCAATTGAAGTAGGAGATTGGGTGCTCATTTATGATAGTACATTTGACTCTCAATATGATGCACGTAAAAATCTCACTCAACGGTGGTTTGGGCCATACATTGTATCAAAAGTCAACAACAATGGTACGTATGCTCTTTGTGAATTAAATGGTGTTGCACTAAAAACTTTGATTGCAGGTAAAAGGATAAAGTTATTCAAGAAACGTGATAATGACGAGTACATTTTGGATGAGGACATTGAAGAAGATGACAACAATGAGGCCGATTCATAAACAGGAGTATCCATGTTATAAAAATAATAAAAAAAAGGAATTAAAAAAAAAACGTATAAAAATATCATTAATTTTTCAAGTTCATGTTGCTTTGTTTTTTTTCAAGTTCATTCTATTTTTTTTTTCATGCTTGTTTCATGCATGTTTTTTTCAGTCTTTGCATTGCATTGCATATCCACATCGCTTGAGTCAAAAAAGGCAAATGATGATTTCTCTACTTGTGTAAAATTGTATCTTAAGTAGTAACTTATCTACTAAGAAATTGATTATAATCTAGGATTGTGGAAAGATAGGGCATGTAGATTTGGAGGTTTATTTTGGTGACATGACTTTCATATATAAACATGCATATGTATCCAGTATCGAAAGCATAATTGTTGAGATCCTAGCTCCTGCTATTGCATGTTTCTACATCCTTAGTCCATCTCACAGCACTTGTATCGGAGTTTAAACGACTGTTCTCCGTCATCAAAAATGGTTGTACCTTGTATAGGGGTTTAATTTTTCCTCGTCAAAAAAAAAAAAAAAAAAATTGCTACATGTTACCAAGAAGTTTACACTTTCTTCCACCCCAAAAAAGTGATCGTAACCATAAAGTTGCCGAATCATCATCATCATCAAAAAAAAAAAAGAGCAAGCCAAAGGAGGATAAAGAGGCATAGTAGAATAAATCATGGGCTATATAGGCAGATTTATGCATTAGTGGAGTTTAGCTAGATTTCCTTGCATGTTATTAGAGAAAGAGCATATTCATATTTATGTAGGAAAGGAGTTGATCTAAAATAAGCTAAAGATGAAAGATGTCTCTTGAAAATCCTAAATCTTTGTTTATAATCATATTTAAGGTAGATTGCTTTATGAAAAAGGTACAAAATTTTCTTCAAGATGAGAGGAACTGATGCTTAAAACGACTCAATACATCCACTTCCACTTCATATTGATGCTTGTTTTTTTTCTTTCTTGTTGCCAATGTTGCTTGTTCATTTGCATATATGTTGCCTATTTGTTCATGCATATTCATGTTGCCTGTTTCAATTCTTTCTTTCATGCAAATTTTGCTTCATGTCATGTTACCTACTTATTCATGCATATAATCAATTTTCCTTCCATGTTTCTTATGTTGCCTATAAAAGAATTTGATGCCTGGAACATTTTGTTTTTCACAGATGCTAGAGTGGCGCTTCCGGAGGAATCGCAAGTTTAGTGGGGGCGAATGTCGTCGAGATTTTCTCTCCTCTCTCACGTGTGAAGGCCTACAAAAAACATATTTGGTGAAGGTAGCCAGAATTCCCCGAGAAGTCCAGGATGCATCAAGGATGTCAAAGGAAGGTCACATACAAAGTTTCAAAGAAATCAAGAAAGTCCATGGTAGCGGTCAAAGCTAGTCAAAGCTGGTCAAAGTTGGGAAATTAGGGCAAAAATTTCATTGTCACCAAATTAGATGAAAATTCATATACTTGTAAAGATTGTCAAAGGCAGTCTATAGCCCAAATTTTAGCAGAAAATGGATTTTGTAGCACAATGATATGCTATGTTCATTTTGTAAAAATGTATTTTTTCTAGTTTGACCCTACAAATTCTTGTGTAGAAATTTATGTTAGCCATATGGTTTGGCATGTATAAAGATCATATGTGGCTACATATTTGTACAAATTTTCAAGGCTATCAGAGCTTCCTAGACACCTTAATGCCACCTTGCAAGCTTCCAAATGTAGTCAAACTTGTACAAGGGAGATTCAGATGGGAGCTTCTTCTGCATATTCCTGAAGGAGATCTTTGGAAACATAGTCTTACAAAGTTTCATCTTCATCAAAGCCTATTTGGAGGGTCAAAGAGTACAAAGTCCGGTTTTCAGGATCATCGTAGTTTTCTAGTTTAAGCAAATTGAAGGGTTGAAGGGCCACCACATGGCGAAAGCTGATTGAGCCATGTTGTACGATCAAGATGAGCTCATATTCAAGGGTGGAGATGCACTTATGCTTAAAGCAAGGAGGATCCACGAGTTCTTCCATACAAGAAGATTTTTTTTTACAATCAAAGATCAATAATGCAGCTTTTCTCCAAAAATAGTGGCTTATCTTATCCAAACTGATGTCAGCACTGATCCGACGGTCCAGATCATCCCCATATCTAATGGTGGAGAATGAAGGCGCCTAAATTTCACTCCTTTACACTAGATTTGATAGAAAGAACAATTCCAAGCCATTGATTTGATTAATCAAATGGTTGTAATCGAAAGTAGTGATCCTAGAGTTGAGAGTTGATTTCTCTAGATCCAAGGGCCCAAATTCATTCAAAAAACTATATAAACCCCCCTCCAAACTCCTAGAGCATCATTGTTAGGCATCCATAGGGCTCATGCTAGCTTATGGTTTCCTTGAGACGATCACCCTCGGTTGAGCGAGTGAGGATCCAAGGTGGGCTAGTATGAGTATAGTACCTAGTTTCAAATTTAAGTTAGAACTCCAATCTAGGATAGGCTCTTGAAATCAGCATCTCTATCTTAACTCACCCTCGGTGGAGCATGTGAGTGAGTTAGAGCTGGTTTTAATGAGTCTTAGACTTCTTTAGTTAGACGTTACAAGCCTAGACATACATAGGGTCACTGAAGTGGAACTCACCTTCTTACATGTGACATTCGGTTGAACTGTCATGGTTTGAGGGTCGGAACCACCTTTGATCAGTAGACTGCCTAGCTTGACGTACCACGACGCTCTTCTACATGTATCTTAATTCAAATCCTTTTAATTAATGTCACTTGTCACTTGTCTCTTGTCTCTCTCTCAGTCTCTTAAGTATTTTTACATGTCTTCTATTTCTTCTATGTGTGAGAAGGCTCCGCAGTATTGCGTTGAACCAGTGAGGATGTTTCTTTGATCATAATTCACTTGCATGCATCCATACATACCCATACATATTGATTAGTTTTTGAAAGTGTATAAGAAGCTCCAATATTGGACCATTCTTCCTTTCGAAACTGATTTATGTGTAAGGGTTCCATCTATTCTCATCATGCATACATATCATCCAAAGAAGACTATGCATATGGATTGGAATTAGGAAGTGTTTAAGAAGCTCCTTCAATGGACCATTCTTCCTTCCAAATTTCATTCGTATGTATGGTTCTCTTTCATTCTTATCATTCATGTTCATAAATCTAACTTGCACTCCTACATTCCCATTCCCATAATCATTTCAACATCTCTCTCTTCTCCGTACTCAACATTAATTTCACTTTCATGTCCTTAAACCTTCCAACATTCATTAGTTTCATACACCCTGTGTGTGCCACGACCGGACCCGATCCACCCGGATTGCGATCACCTCCACACCGCAGTATCACCGAAAAATTTCAAATTCCCACCGACGGGTATCGAACTTCCACCGGAACTTGTCAAACTTTCACCGAACCAGGTTATTCTTTCACCGGAAACGGTCTCACTCGGTAACACAACTTTATCACCGAAAATGGTTGAATTATGACCAGATAGTATCGGACTAATTCCGCACTGTGTCTTTGTACACCCAGAAGTCACTGTACCTTCTCCAAAAAGTACTAGATTCACACCGGAATTCACCGGAATCTCATCATGTGTCACCAAACTAGCACCGGAATCACTACTCACTGGCTTCGATCCTTCTACAACCGGACTTAATTGGCCTGCACTTCTACCACCTGGGGGTGTCCTTAATAAATTTGGAACTTCCTAGGGATGTTGATCTCTCCTATACTTTGGATAGGACTCGCCGGAACGAGTAACTGGCATATATCACTTCTTCAACTAGCGGTCACTTCTTCCACTGCTTGACTTGCGTACTACTCTTCCCTTACTGATTATTCCCAATTTTCCATCTTCCCACAGACGGCACCAGTGTTAAAAGCACTTCTTTCAAGTCGCTTTTAATCTCATTTCGAGTTCTTGGGGATGGTTAGGGGTCTGACAGTGCAGAGGCCCTTTATTTAATTTTCCCAAATTAACTATTCAACTAAACAGTAACTATACTTTCAAGGCAACAACTTCCACTACACAGTACTATTTTCCGGTTATGATTATCTTTACACAGTAAACTTATAGCGTGAGTTAACAATCACACAGTCGCGCAGACTTATTAATGTGAATGTAACATTACTGTGTTAATAATGACTCACTGCAATTCAACAAGAACAGAATAACAATACTCAGATATCGGCAAATCTGCACACAATCTTCTCAGCATGGTCGCCCAGACAGACAGCCTGGCGAACCTGTCTCTCGCCGAAGAACACGATAATGCCTTTTCATTAATGGATAAAAGTTACATCTATTCGCTATGCCTTTTCGGTGCGTGCGATATATGAAAAATACAATCCAATTCCGGCGGCCTAACTGCTTCCATCTGCAAACCTCTTTGTCTTGTAGACCCATTTGCATCCAATGATCTTCTGACTATTTGGTTTAGGAACCAAATCCCATGTTTCATTTTCCATCAATGCATCATACTCTTCGTGCATAGCTTTCTCCCAATTTTCCTTACCTTTTGCCTCTTCATATGTAGAAGGGTCTTCATCTTCCTTTATCATATACGCATAGTCTTTGGTAGCCAAAAAAGAAGTGTCATAGCTATACCTTGTAGGTTGCCATTTGTGTCTTGATGACCTTTTGAGTTCTCCACTCCTTGAGGTTTTTGGTTCATCACATTCTGGATCAATTCTTGGCACTTCTCAACTTCAACATGTACTTCATTGTTCTCCTCTTCATCAAATATCTGAACCTTTGATTTACCTTTCTTTTGATGCACAACTTCTTCATCACCTGCATAAATATTGACTGTACCTGCATACCAAGTACCTTGCTCATCAAATGTAACATCCTTTGACACAAGGAATTGTTTTGTGGATGGACTCCACAACCTATATCCCATCTACTTATCATCATATCCAAAAAACACATACTTTTCAGCTTTAGGTTCCAATTTGTGCCTTAATTGAGATGGTACATATGCATATGTCAAACATCCAAATACTTTGCAATGATGTAGGGTAGGTCTCTTACCCCACCATGCCTCATATGGTGTCATACCCTGCAAAGCTTTACATGGTAATCTATTAACCAAATATCTGGCTGTATTTACAGCCTCAGCCCACAAGTAATTTGGGCAATTTTTCTCCTTCATCATGGATCTTGCAAACTCAACAAGAGTTCTATTCCTCCTTTCTGCTACACCATTTTGTTGAGGAGAGTACCTGCAAGTGACTTCCCTTTTTATACCTGCATTTCATGCTTGGAATAAGATTGCTTATGAGCCTTACCTAATTGACATGCCTCACATCTGTATGTCATATGTTGACCTGCAATATTAGGCAATCCAAGCACTGAACCATTGTTAATCATATCTTTAATACCTCTTCCATTAAAATGTCCAAGTCTTTTGTGCCAAAGATCTAATTGAGAGATCTTATGTCCTCCATAGGTGAACAAGGCATGACCAACATTACCTTGAATCTTCAATGTGAACAATCTTCCTTCTTTCTTCCCTGAAACAATTTGTTTATATCCATTGCTAGGGTCTTCCACAAAGACTCCTTCATTAGTGAACCTAACTTCATAACCTTTTTCAACAATTTGTCCTACACTTATCAGATTCTTTGGAATTGTAACACCTTACTCAAGAGAGTACTTCCATTCCTTGGCCTTTGCTGATCCAATTGACTTCACATTGTGCTTTGTATTATCATCTGTTTGAACTACATGATTAGTTACCTTATTCTCCAAATCAGTCATCAAAGGTATGTTGCCACTCAGGTGATTGCTACACCGTGAGTCAATGTAGAAGACTCTTTGGTCTTCATTTTTCCTTTCACAAGTTGCATTCATTATCAATATTGAATCCTTCCTTTGATCTGAAGCATAATTGTAGTAGGTATTGTTGTATTGTTGGCTTTGGAATCCTCTACCTGCATTTCTTCCAAAATAACCTCTACTACCTCTACCTCTAAAATTACCTCTTTGATTTCTGCCACCTCTTCCTCTTGAATTAAAGTTTTGATTATATCCACCATTATTCTGAGTATTATGCCAACAATCATGAGCTAAGTGATTTGTCTTACCATAGATCCAGCAAGCTTTGACTCCATCTTTATTACTTCTGCCTGTTCCTCTACCTTTACCACCTCCTCTTCCTCTTAGGAAGTTAACTTGGCTAGTTGTACCTTCATCTTCATTTGCTAGTTGCTTCCCTTTGCTATTCTTCTTTTTATCCTTTGAATACATTGCTTGACGTGCACTCTTATCACTTTCACCTTTGACATCCTGCTCAAAGGTTAGCATGTGTCCTAGCAACTGATTCAAATTAGGAATAAAATGATCTAGTGATAATTCAGTAGACAAAATGAATGGTTCCCATTTGTCATCACCTCTCAAACATGTGAGGATTTGCCTTACCAATTTATCCTCCTCAATATCTTCATCAACTGATCCTAATGCATCTGCAATGTCTTTCATCCTTGTTACATAATCTGAAATGGATTGAGAGGCCTTCTTTTTTAATGTGGTAAACTCTGCCCATAAGGATGCCTTCCTTGACTTTGTTTTGTTTTGGAAATGCTCCTCCAAAGCATTCCATATATCACTTGCACTTTCAAGACCTCTAATGTGAGGTAGCAAGTAGTCATTAACTCCCATGTAGATAATGATCGTGGCTTGAGCATCTCCCTTCATCCAAGTCTTGAATTCTAACAATTCATCCCTAGTTGGAACACTAGGATCTCTGAACTGAGGCTTTTGCTCTTCACTTGTAATATAACCTATCAAGTCTTTGCTCATAAGATGAACTCCCATCCTCATTGACCATGCTGGATAGTTCTCTCTATCCAATTTCTCTATCTGAATAGAACCTCCCATCCTTTCTTCACCTATGTATTAAATCCTTCAAGCTTTATGAGGAATAAGGTTACCTTTGCTTCGAATGAAATTCTTTTGTCTTTCTTGATATCTTCTGGCCTCCTTTTCAAGCTTTGCTTTCAAGCTTTCACCTTTTGTATCTTCAAGTGTTGAATTCTTTATAACTGCAGTAGTTGGTGTCCTCCTTTCTTCAATTTTGATGCTTCGTGCTCTGATACCACTGATGGAGAGTGTTAGTCTCCAAAAGAACAAGTTATTCTTGAAGTTAGAGCACCTCTATATCAAGAATAACTTAAAACCTTCACCAATTTGGAGGATCAATACTCATCTAACAAAATCTTGAACAAACTCGCAAGAAGATGACTACACAGAAAGTCTGTTGCACATAACTCACTCATTTACTTGTCAAATGTGTAAAGTTTTTTATAAAACTTTGCACAAGGTGTCATCTATATTTTGTGCACCTCCTCCAAGTTAAATCATCTAAAAGACTCAATAGATCTTGAGAAATGATATTAACAAGTCACCTATGTCTAAAACTGTAGTTCTCTACAGTCGATTTTGACACTTGTAACTTCTAAAGCTTGGTTCTCCCAAATTAGAATCCGTTTAATCAAATGCTTTTAGTCATAGGTAGCTTACCTTCCAACTTAAAGAATGAGTGCTTGCTTCCTCAAAACTTTACATTGTGGAAGGAGAACTGACCAAAACATTAGCATCAAATTTTGCGCCTCCTGCAACTTCTCTTCTTTACATTTACACATGTAAATGTTCTTACACTCAATTCTCTCAGCCTGATCACAATTAAAAGCTGAAAATTTGTACAGAGGTCAATCAACTATAAAACTAGACTTGTACAAAAGTATTTCACAAAAATCTCAACACAGAAGGAGAACTCTCATAAATATCGGGTGCAACTTTTCTTCATTTCTGGAAAACTTTACATCTGAGTGATGAGAGAGATCTTACTCACTTCTAAAGTGTCTAATGGCTCATACAACTTCTAATTTCTCTATTCATGTGCTCTCTCATATTTGCCCCAACATTTTTCCTTGTATATATAGGCAAATATGTACAAGTTTATCACCATACAAAAGTATAAGTGAACTAACTCTAAATTAATGTACATATGTATACACATCTTCATTCTCTGAACATATACTTTCTTCATGCTTCATATCTTGATCTTTTCTTCAATCCTTGACTTAAAAATTTCATCAAAACTTCAATTGTTGATTGCCTTGCACCAACATGTCAGTCAAGAGGAATGCCTGTAGCAACATTTTGGACACAAGGAGAAGCCCTACCACCAACCTATGTAATGGCAGCAGCACCTAACCAAGGTAATAATTACAACACTAGATATAGGTATAACTTTGGAAATGGGCCAAGGAGGCGAATTATTTGTTCCAGATGTGGAGAATGTGGGCATTACCAAAGTAGGTGCACTCTACTAGAAAACGCCCCTCCTTGCAGGAACTGCCCAGAGGCCAGAGACCACTATACTAATTGTTGTCCTAAGAACCAAGCATCTTCATCTAGGCCCCACATTCAAATGATTTCTATGTGCAAAAAAGAAATGGTAGATCAAGTCAATGTGCCATCACCATCTACTAGGGTGGTGCACTTAGAAGAAATTGAATCTTTTACAGTGCAGACAAGAAGCAAGGGAAAGGCTCAATTGGACATAGGTCAAAGATCAAGGATTAACAAAGATAGAGAGACATCTAAAGACAAAACCACCACATGTGCAGATTCAAGGCAAAAAGAAAATCTCATAGGTACAAGTGATGCCATTGGACATGCATTCATTAGATCTCATGAGGAGTTTGATAAGTCAAATGGAGCCGAGGCTCTTAAGGAATCAGAAGCTTCAAGACTACTCAAGGCCATGAAAAAGGAGGTCGGTATTTTTGATTTAATAAAGATGGATGGGAAATTCAGGTCAGAACTCTTGCAAATAATTGATGAGGCTTCCACAACAAGTTTAGTGACAAAGGCTATTGTTATGCGTAAAGATAAAATTCTAGGGGAAGCACCCTTCAGAGATTGTAAGAGCACTCAGCTAACAATCTGTATCAAAGGTCATGAGTTTCAAGGAGTTATTGTAGATGGTGGATCTGGCATTAACTTGATGCCTGAACATACCATGAAAAAGATTGGACTACAACCTTCAAGACCTTCCAACTTCACTGTAACACGGACAGACCAAAGCATAGTAAGGCCTATTGGAGTGGTTCCTTGAGTCCAGTTGAGATACAAGGTACCATCTTTAACTTGGACTTTGTTGTTCTAAGGCTTCCACAGGTAGAAGGAAGTTTCCCCTTGTTGATTGGAAGAGCTTGGTTAAGGCATGCCAATGTGATGCATGAGTGGGGTAAGGACACAATGTGGGTAAAGCAAGAGGGAAAAGAGTTGCATAAGATATTTTTAGAAGAAGGACCAAACAAGCAAAGACATACCAGCATGATTCAGCCAATTGGTATTTGTACGAAAGATGTATTGTTGGATAACCCAGACCTGTATGAAGAAGCAAATTTATATGAAGAAGAAAACATGTTGGCTTGGATCCATACAGAAGACATGTCTTCTTGCTATGGAGTTTTTCCAAACTCAAGTAAAGAGGAAGTCTATGAAGAAAAAGAGGACATCATTTAAGTTACTGATTCGCGTGAAACAGACTCACTCAAAGGCCAGAGAAGAGAGAAGAAAAGAAAATCCCTTAAGCGCAGCAATGAGGAAACTATTTCAAATCCTATATCAATGGTCACTTTGTTATGGATACTGGTATGGATATCATCTGTTATGTCAATTTTTTTGGTAATAACTGCAAGGCTTTACAAAGATGAAAAAGGAGTACATGCAAGTCTTTGGAAACAGATTCCATTGGCTGAAGAAGCTTGAATAGTAAAAATGACATTTTTCAGATTAGGTCACACAGCAGCTGAAACAAAGATACAAAAGATGTAGTATGGAAGAGATAGTATTCTTATGAAGGATTTAGGGTGGCCCTGTCAGATGGTCAGTATGCCCAAAAAGAAGACAAAACAAATGAAGTGAAGTAAAATTGGAAATTATGGAGAGGTTTCTCTTGGTCATCATATCATGGCTCAAGGCCTATCATCGACACAGCTGAAGCTTTCTGAAGCACCTGGAACTTGCAAAATCAGTCCAGGTTGTACATAGCCTTCTCATTCTTTTTTTTTTCTTAAATGTTGGTAGTTTTAACCATTTTCATGCTTGTTCCTTGAGTTTTTATACAACTTAGAAGCCATTTTGCATAAGCGAATTTTAAGAATTTTTAAAGCATTCTTAGGATTTTTCCCAACATTTTTCATCTTTTGCAATGTCGTTTTCTTGATTAAACAGAGGAAGAAAGGAAGTTCTCTATCGTTTTGAGGGAGATTAAATGGCCTAGAATATTAGGGAATTTTTGAGATTTTTTTTTATTTTTTTGGATTATTTTTTATTTTTTTATTTTTATCTAATTTTTGAATTTAAAAAAAAGAGGGGCCCTATGGATAATTTTTCAATAAAACCCTCTCTCTCTCTCTATCTCTCTCTCTTTCTCTCTCTCTCTCTCTCTCTCTCTCTCTCTCTCTCTTTCTCTCTCTCTCTCTCTCTTTTTCTCTCTCTCTCTCTCCCCCCCTCTTCCCCCCCCCTCCCTCCACCCCCCCACTTCCCCCCCCCTCTCCCCCCCATGTCCCGCCCTGCCCCCCGCCCCCCGCAACACACCTCGCCTTGCCCCTTGCAAAGCTCCCTGCCCCCCTCCCTATATATATATATATATATATATATATATATATATATATATATATATATATATATATATATATATATATATATATATATATATATATATATATATATGTATATATATATATATATATATATATATATATATATATATATATATATATATATATTATACATTAAATAAAATATATATGTTTTTTATTTTCCTTGGTCCAATGTTTCGGCTCTAGATTGCGCCTCGGATGGCCATTTTTTTCAAACTTGGGGTCGTTTTCATGTCTTTTGCACCTCTAGACTCACTTTTTGACTGTCTTTCCAAAATCCCAACTTTTTCTCTGACTTTTGGTCAAAACCCACATGTTTTGAGCATTTTAATAACATGTTTTTCATTATGCACATGGCCCCCATGGTCCATTCTCACTTTATTTTACCATATGTTTCATATTTCGCATGTACACCCTCTGTAGATTTACCATTTTCTCATTTTAACCCTCTCCAAAGCCCACAACCCTACTCCCTAACATCCCTTTTGCCGTCTCACAAGCCCCATCCTTACCCCTCCATACCCTATCCCTCTCAGCCCCCTCAGCCCCCCTTCCCTCTTACTCTTACCCTCCATTCTCCATCCTTTGCTCTTCAATGCAAAATTTCCACTTCTGGGTTCTTCTCTGGTGTTGTTCTTTAGTGCTCTTAGTGTTCTTGGTCACTGCTCAAGTGTCCTTTTGAAGATTTTGCAGCACATGATTCATGGTGTCATCTCTACTCAAAGTTTTGGTTGTAGCTCTCCGGACGGAGAGCCCATTAGGTGGTGGGCAACTGTTGAGCATTCAAAGGGTCAAAGTCAAAGCATTCAAAGTCAACATGTTCAAGGTCAAGGTCAACATGGGCAAAGTCAAAGCGTTCGCGTGTCAAGGTGCACAGGTAGTGCACAATTAATTGTTCACAAAGGTTATATTTTGCAGAAAGTTGGTTGCAGGTTGCAGAGTGTCTTTCTGTAATTTCTCTAAGGTTCAAAGTGTTTTTAAAGTGTTTAGAAGGTTCATGTGAACCCTCTCTTAGGTGCACATTTGAACAATTAAAAGGAAAAATATGAAGGTATGTGAAGCAACAGCGTATGCAGAAGTGAGAGTATGGCCCCCATTTAAAATTTTGTATTGTCCTAAAGTCACTACAGGACAAAATAGGGATTCGTTGGCTGTTGGGCACAGCTTGGAGACAATCTTGGGACATATAAGTGAGGGCCAAGATGCTATGGGAGTTAGGAATGTACGTGAACTGACACCCAAGGGAAGGAGTATTCTTGGTTGGACCAAGCTATTGTGAGATATTCTAGAGCAACAGAGAGAGGAGTGACACATTCAGGGAGAGTGCGCATGACACAGAGAGCCATTGCAAGGTGCAAGAAGAGTGACTTAGATTGTATGCAGAGAAGGTGAAGCAAGGAATATCAAGAGTTCCAAAGTCCCATTGAAGGTGTGCATTGACAGAAGGTGTCCATCCCTCCCTTTATTGGAAGCTTGGTGCAAGGTGTGCACAAGGGCAAGCTTGGAGAAGGTGGAGGTCTGGTGTAGAGGTTGGCAGTAGATTATAAGTACTTTGTAATCTTGTTTCATGAGCATTATTTAATCTTTGGCATATTGCCCAGAGCATTTGGCTTTTGTATAAGCTTGTATTCTTCTCTTCCTAACTGATTAGAAGCTTTTGGTGTCATTAATTCTCATGTTCTCACTCTCCATTCTCCTACAAACACTCAAGTCCATTTCTGCACAAGGATCCCCCAACAAACCCTTTCAAGAAGAACAACAATTTATACCTATGGAAGAGTCCCTAGTTTGATCACCAAGACCATGCATGTATTTCACAATTTGTATTCATACTATGGCTTTGAGAAGAGCGGTGTCTATAGACACTTCTAAAGGTATCACCTTTGAAAAATAATGTAAATAGAGGAACGAAATCCCATTACCAATCAAAGTATCTACAAAAGTAAGTACAAGCAAGGAAGTGGTACAAAGAAGCTCCACAAAAGACACTATACAAGTAACTCCTGCTTAGGATATGGTCCAAGTAAGTACTAGTATCACACCTATGTCACAAATTGAAACGAATCCAAAGTTCAAGAAACATTTCAATGAACTATTGTATACACTAGGTAAAAACAAAGCAGCGTTGTGAACAATCCCTTTATGGAATGAATCCAAGAAAAAAAAATCTTTTCGACTGTAACTTCACTGAGTTTATAAATTTTATTTTTGAAATGTCTATTGGTGATGGTGTCATGGACAAAGGAAACCATCTTGAATCTCAGATTCCATGTGAATCCTATATCTCATGATTGGTTCAGAATTTGGGGAAACTAATGCTTCCATTGCATTCGGAACGTGCAAAAACCCTAAGTTCCACTGTCTTCTTGCTTGATTCTGATATCCAGAGACCATGCTTCGAGTCGATGACATCATGATGACATCATCAAGTCGCAACCGCCTTTGGGAACCGCCCTTGAAAACCTATATAAGGAGGGGTTGGCCACATTCATAATCAGTCTTGCCAATACCAGTCTTGGGAGCTCAAGGAGTCGTGACTACCAAGTAAGTACTCTTCAAGTTCCAGTTCTAGTTCTTGTCTTGTTCCTTGTTCTAGTCTAGTTCTTGGACATACTATCTTGTCCCCTTGTAATCTCGTAGTACGAGATCCTGTCGAGTTCTTTCGTGTATCCAATTCATCTCCCAGAAGGGAGTTCTTGTAATCCAGACATCTTGTCTCATACTTACGATCTCGGGTTGTGGGATCTCCTGTATCATCTCTAGTTGAGTTATTCATACCTATCAGTCCCGGGTTGTGGGACATCTTGTATCAGTCATGTATTCTTGTATCATTTCCCCTTCATGGGTGATCTTGTAATCAGAAGTGTATTTCCGAAATCTTATCTATTGTAGTCAGAGAGCACAATCTAGTGCTCCCCTAACATTTTCGCAAGACTATTGTCTATCCAAGACCAGGCATCATGGAGAACTCTTATGAACAGATTGTAGCATCACTTCAGAGTCTCCAACAACAAGTCGAGGACCTAAGTCATCGACAGACACAAGTCGAGATGGGACATCCAGTGCATGTAGGTGCACTCCTCCAAGAATTACAAGAACGAATCAGGAGTCTTCAAGCAAATCAAGGGAGTATTCAAGTGAATCAACGGCCTAGTACATCATTTATGAAGGAACCCAAGATCTGCATGCCAAAAAAGTTCGATGGTGATCGCACAAAGTTCCGAGGATTCTTGCAACAAGTCAAATTGTACATCCGTATGCAGCCTGATAGATACTGTGATGATGCATCCAAGGTCGGTTTTATTGGAACCTTGCTCTATGGTCAAGCTCTATCATGGTTCACCCCAATCTTGGAGAAGGATATGGCCGTACTTCATGACTATGAGGGGTTTCTTAGAGAGCTCATCGCCACATTTGGAGATGCAGACACGAGTCGAGTGGCGGAAACAAAACTTCGGACGCTACGTCATGGTAACCGCTCTGCCTCTACCTATGCATCAGAATTTAGGCAGTTGATATGTGACCTCACTTGGCACGAAGATTATTTTATAAGCCAATTTAGATGGGGTTTACGAGATGATTTGAAGGACCTTCTACTCACGATGGCAGAGGTGAAGACATTGAATGAATACATCAACCAAGCTATTCAATGTGATAACCGCCTTTTTGAAAGGAAACAAGAAAAACAAGTAGAAGGAAGACCTCGCCAATGGAAACCTTTCCAGCCCACTCCTAGAGATGAGTCTATGCCCAAACCTATGCAGATAGATGTAACTCGGTTCCAGCCTCTAACACCACAAGAGAAACAAAGAAGGAGGGACAACAAGTTATGCATGTATTGTGGAAACCCTGGCCACATTGCAGTTAATTGTCCCAACAAGAGAACGAACTCCAAAGTCGCAGCCACCCTTGTAGAGCAGGGAAACAAGGAAGTCCAGTTGTAAAAGAGACCATACAGCCGGACCATGATATAAGAAAGGGTCTCATCATTCCATCCACACCCGTAGAAACATGTCTTGCCCCTGTCAAGTTAATCATGTCTAAGAAGACCCTTTCCCTTATAGCTCTGGTAGATTAAGGGGCGTCCTCATGTTTCATTGATGAAGGACTCGTTAAGAAACATGGAATTCCAGTACTTCGGAAGAACAGACCAGTAGTAGCTGAAGTAGTAGATGGACGGCCTCTAGCATCAGGGAATATAACCATGGAAACCATACCACTAAGAGTACACCTTGGTGACCATGATTCACACATATGTTTCAATGTAATATTGAGTCCAGTAAATATGGTTATCATCAGAATGCCGTGGTTAAAGAAACATAATCCAGAAATTAATTGGGAGAATAATAAAATCACCCGTCGAGATATCCAGAAGAACCCAAAATATGTTGGAGCCAAAGCCTTCATACAGGCAGTAAGGAAGGAGCCGACATATATGGTCTATGCCATACCAACTCAAGAGCCCAAGAAAGATGATTCAATGAAGCTACCTGACCAATACCAAGGGTTTGAAGATGTCTTTGAAAAAAAGAATGCAGATATGCTCCCGAAACATAGACCTTATGATTGTGCCATAGAACTTCAAGAGGGAGCACAACGACCCTTCGAGCCAATCTATAGACTATCCCCAGAGGAACTTCAAGAATTACGTAAGAATATTGATGAGAATCTAGCCAAGGGGTTTATCAAACACTCGAAGTCCCCCGCTGGAGCCCCTATCCTATTTGTAAAGAAGAAGGACGGAACTCTTCGAATGTGTGTGGACTATCGTGGTCTGAATAAAGTTACAATAAAGAATAGATATCCTCTACCACTTATATCAGAACTCTTGGAACGCCTCGGAAAAGAAAAGTTCTTCACTTAGATTGACCTTCGAGGAGCATACAATCTTGTTAGGCAGAATCCATCATATCAAATTGGGGATAAAGTATGGTTACTCTGAAACAATTTACAAATTTCAAGG
The DNA here is from genome assembly GCA_020310875.1 of Ceratopteris richardii. Lineage (NCBI taxonomy): Eukaryota > Viridiplantae > Streptophyta > Polypodiopsida > Polypodiales > Pteridaceae > Ceratopteris > Ceratopteris richardii. The sequence continues at coordinate 128,545,897 of CM035408.1, forward strand.
CCTTGTGCAAAGTTAGATCATCAAAGGTTTGGTCCATTTACCATCTTGGCCAAGATTAATCCAGTCACCTTCAAGCTCCAATTACCAAGTACCATGAGAATACAACCAGTTTTCCATGTATCCATGTTGGAACCATATCAGATTTCACCATTGAGGGGGGAGAGACCTAGTCCTTCACCACCTATCGAGATTGATAATCATGAAGAATTTGAAGTCGAGCATGTCCTAGATTCCAGAATATCCTGAGGAAGATTGGAATACCTTATTCACTGGAAAGGGTATGACATCAGTGATCGTACTTGGGAACCTGCAGAAAACCTTCAGAGAGCACCAATCAAGGTTCGAGAATTCCATAAGAAAAATCCAATGAAGCCGAGACCAGAGAACATGACCGCTCCTCGTGGAACTCGTCGCTTGAGGGGGAGGTAATGTCATGGACAAAGGAAACCATCTTGAATCTCAGATTCCATGTGAATCCTATATCTCATGATTGGTTCAGAATTTCGGGAAACTAATGCTTCCATTGCGTCCGGAACGTGCAAAAACCCTAAGTTCGACTGTCTTCTTGCTTGATTCTGATATCCAGAGACCATGCTTCGAGTTGATGACATCATGATGACATCATCAAGTCGCAACCGCCTTTGGGAACCGCCCTTGGAAACCTATATAAGGAGGGGTTGGCCACATTCATAATCAGTCTTGCCAATACCAGTCTTGGGAGCTCAAGGAGTCGTGACCGCCAAGTAAGTACTCTTCAAGTTCCAGTTCTAGTTGTCTTGTTCCTTGTTCTAGTCTAGTTCTTGGACATACTATCTTGTCCCCTTGTAATCTCGTAGTACGAGATCCTGTCGAGTTCTTTCGTGTATCCAATTCATCTCCCAGAAGGGAGTTCTTGTAATCCAGACATCTTGTCTCATACTTACGATCCCGGGTTGTGGGATCTCCTGTATCATCTCTAGTTGAGTTATTCATACCTATCAGTCCCGGGTTGTGGGACATCTTGTATCAGTCATGTATTCTTGTATCATTTTCCCTTCATGGGTGATCTTGTAATCAGAAGTGTATTTCCAAAATCTTGTCTATTGTAGTCAGAGAGCACAATCTAGTGCTCCCCTGACAAATGGCTTCTCTCTTTTGTACATGTAAGAAAAACAAGAGAAGATAATTAACTAAAACAATGCATGATATTGTGATGCGTGCTCTTTATGTATGTATATATTTATTTGTGTATGTGTATATGTATTTATGCATGTGTGTATGTGATTACCCTAAATGCTATGTGTTTGCTTATATCTTAGTTCCAAAGGCTCATTTACCTGAGCTGATGTGACTATTAAAGGAGAAGATGCATATGCAAATATTAGAGCCATCATCAACACTATATTCAAACAGATGGCTCATGGTGCAGAAAAAGAACAAGAAGTTAAATTTTAGTTAGTAATTGCAACCTCTTAACAAAATTCACTATTATAAATGTTGGAAAAAGACCTATAGTAGATGAATTTGTTGAGGCTTTTGTTGGGCATTCCATTTATTCCATGGATCACCTATATTCAAGTTATAACCAATTTTAATTAGCCATTGAGAGGCATGATATTACAACTATGAAGACTTCATTAGGCCTTGTACACATATGTACTTTGCCATGGGAGCAACAAGTTGTGTGACTCATAGTTGAACACAAGAAATCTAGTCTTAAATGACTTCATACATATAGTGACTTTTATTGATGATATTCCAATAAAAGGTTATGAGAAAAAGTAAAAGTAGAAACTTTAGATCCTTCTTGATGTAGGAAATTCAATAGTGACCATATCTCTGATTGTGAATAGAATTTTGAGAGATTTCAGGACGTTGGTCTGACATTTTCTCTAGAGAAATCTATTTTTGGTCTCAATGACATTTTGATGGTAGGACATCTATGTGAGCACTATGGTCCAAATCCATACTTATAGCAAGTTGAGGCCATTAGCAAAATTTCTAAGGTGCATCATAATGATATTGAAGTGAGGATATTTCTAGGACCTTGTGTCTTCTATATTATTTGGATCCTTTACTTTTTTCACGTTGGGAACCTATCATATGATCTTTTGAGAAAGAAGAGAAAGTTTCTCTAGATGGAAAAGCATTCCAAAGTGATGAGAAAACTAAAGCAATTGTTAATCAAAGATCCAATCGTGAAACATGTGGACTATTCGATTACTATTAGTGTCCATGTGAAAGGCCAAATGACTGCCAATAAATTTTGTATATGTTCTTTAATAAGACATGTATTGGCCTCATTAGCCACAAACTATAATTTTATTCACATTTGTAACACCTAAGAAATATGTGTTCATGCTCTCTGTGTACTGTGTTTATCTATGTATTCTAGAAGCCTCTATGGAGTATTATGTACATCATCTAGAGCTCAGTTTTCTACTATGAGGGTATCATCATGGAGCTCTTGAGAAGGAGAGTCCATTGTGGTGCATCAACATCAAAATATGTCATTAGTATCTGAACATTTTGATGCAAAAGCTTTGTTGATTTTGTGTGAGCAAAGTGAGCACCCACCTATCCATGCAAGGCTTTTTGTAAGGCTTATGACTAAGGCAGTGATGAAGGCATAGACCTTGGAATACCTTTTCATCCGAGCCACCAAAGTCATGGTTGGCATTGTTGACTGTGCATGAGGGAGGACCTCAATGATCAAGGAAGGTTCCCGGTACTTCCTAGGAGTATTGTTCCCCCTGAAGCCTGCTTAACAAGCAATCTCTTTCCACTAAGCTACACTCTTGTGGTGCTTTAAGAAGGGGAAAGTCTAAGATTCACATTACCTTGTATGTGTTTTGGATCCTCAAAGCTTTGCCCTTTGCTTCCACAGCGTGTTTTGAAGCATTCTTGGGATGATCCTTGGGGCCATTTTGGAATACTTTCATGCATATTTCTCTTTATACAACTTCAAAAACATCATGAAGAGTGATCTTTGTACCTCTTTGAGAATGAGTATTCACCTTTGGGGCTATGTTTTCAGCTACATTAGTAAATCTTTAAGTATCTTGAAAGGTTTTTAGTTATGGTGGAAGCAGCTACCGCAAGTTTATGCAAGTGTTTTTATCCTATAGACCAAATTTGATAGACACTTACATGTGTCATTGGCTAGTGTTTGGGCCATGATTTGAGCCTTTTCGGTGCCATTTTATTGCATACATTGAGCACATACACACTATGTATGCTTCTATGGATATTGCTTATCTACATCCATGTGGTCATTGATATAGCAGTATGCATTTGCATAAAGTCTTTAATCATGATAAAGAAAATCATGGTGAGGTTTTCTCAACTGGGAGACACCCATATGTGAGGGCCTCTTCACTAATGCAGTTGTAAGACTTACACATCCTCTCCATAGGAGATGTACGATAGTTGCTCATAGGTGCCTAGTTGGCTTCTTTTGGTTAACTAATTATATGCAGTGGAGTTGGTGATTGATTGTGCAGGTTTACATGTCAATACTTGCAATTTTATGAGCTTTTCACACTGCTCATATGCTCATTTTGCAAAGGATAATTTGACAAAAACTTTCCAGTTTTTTATTTTGTCAACTATATAGTTGTCGATTCACTCCTTGATATAATTATTGGTGTAAGAACATATATTCTCACATAATCCTTTTGGTTGGTCATTTCTATTCACTAATCCAGTTTTTTGGGGAGATTACTGATTTTTTCATAGAATCTGATACTTGGTCATCCTTTTTTAGCCTTAGTGGTGTTTGGACTCCTCTAGCTCCATTATCATTCTAGTCAATTCTCTATCATCATGGCATCAAAGATCTCAAGCACGCGTAGTGGATTAGGGTTTAGTGCTACTGTTCCTAGGAGGAGCTACAACTTGCAAGGCAAAGAACATTTTGAGATCCAAAAATTTGATGGCACAAACTTTTCTCTATGGAAGAATCAAATTAAATATGTGTTGATTGAGAGGAGGCAATGGAAGGTACTAAATGGAATTTCAAAGAAGCCTATTGACATGGATGAAGATGATTGGGATGATTTGGATGAAATGGCTAGGTCTATCTATTACACAAGAAGGTTGTATCGCTTAATGGTCTAGTACTCTTGACTTGTTTTTTTCAGTGACCAAATGAGGATAAAAGACTTTTGTAGGCTTGCATTTCAAAAGAAGATATGGAAATATGTGTTTTCAAAAGCAAATGCAAAGTTATGTGTGTGATGTGGTATAAATATCTAACTATATGTTTGGAAGAGGGTGAGTTTTTCTAAGTCTCGAGAGGATATTGCTAGCCAAAAAAGGATTATCAAGAAGTTGCAATGGAAGGAGATGATGAGGTTGTAGTTGAGGAAAATCAATGAAGATATGGATTTTGATGCATTGGAGGGGTGAATTTCATGATGCAAGAATTTGAAGACCTTAAAATTAAACATGAATTTGTCATTGGCCCAACTATAGGGAGTAGTGCTTTTAGAAGTATACACAACTCCGTAATTCTTGGGATTTTGGGTTGTAATGTTTGGCCATCTACCAAATATTTACATAGTATGCTCGAATGTTGTATCACTCAACCTGAGCTATGCACCTTTATGTGATGGAGAATTGGCTGATCTTGTAGCTCACTGCCCCAACATTCAAAAGCTCTGGATCATGGACACTATGGAGGACAAAGGTTTGGAAGCAATATTGGCATTATTTCAGCGCGGTCATGTTGATTGTTGCCAACGCAGAGGAAGGCCCCGTCTAAAGGTTTTGATTGTTGCCAACGCAGAGGAAGGCCCCATCTAAAGGTTTGAAATTTTTTTTTATTTCAAGCTGAACTCCTATATGAAAGAACACGCTCAGATTTGACATCATAAGGCTGAATGATTGTGGCACTATTATGTAAACCCATTTATTTTGAATGATTATATTGAGTTCTATTGCTGCGAAAAAACAACAGAATTTTACTTTGTTAAAGCAATAGCTCTGTACATAAAAAACTTGTATTCAATCCTAATATCTAGGGAGTTCTACGCAAGAGGACTTAATCGAGTTTTTTTCTCAATCAAACTTGAGCTCTGATCAACTTTTATGGTGCTTTCTTTGAAGATGTTCAGAACTTCATAATGTTTGCTTATGGTGTACCGATGATAGCTCATAAAAACTTGAAAGCCTATAGGAAGGCATGAGAAGAATGCTGCACGTACTAGATTTCATCTCAAGTGTAAGCCTTCATAGCTTTTTTTGTAGTCTTGATCAAGCCTTGGTCAAAGATATGATGAGCTTCTACCACATGATACTATTAATCTCGTAATTGTTCGGGGGGTGTGTGTGTGTGTGAAAAAGTGTCAGTTGCCTCTATTTCTTGTTATTCTCTACAAAAGATCCACTCCTGCGGACCTTGTGTCAAATCAAGTGTTGGTGCTGACAATTTCGAACTTACTGTGAGTGTTCCAATTGTAGTGTTACTATGATGGTGAGAACTGAACCTATAGGGAAGTTGCCAAATATTACTTGTTATACACAACCTCTCTAATTAGTCCTTCGCCATTCTTTTTGCTACTGATACTCTTACAGGATCCAAGAAGAATATAATTGTGAGTGGGAGTTACTAATTGGCTACTTTCTTCAATTCGGGTGCCTGATTGTCTACTCGTTTGAGTATGAGAGTGTCTAATGATTTGTTTTTTTCTCCCTCGGAGTACTTGATTGGGTGAGTGTGGTTGTGTCCATGACTCTTGGTGCTTAAGTGAGAGCGCCTAATAATAAGCGTGAGAGTGAGCAGGTTAGGCAAAAGGAGGGTAAGTAAAGAAATGTTGGAGTGGAAAAGATGAAGGAATAGCGAGTAGAGGGTGAAAGGAGAGAGGGGATGTGTGAAAGGATCTTTGATAATCGTATGTGAAGGTAAGTGTGTGGTGAAGAAGTAGGAGTAGACAGGGATGGAGAGAATGGGTGGAAGGGTTGGAACTACGTGCACTAGGTAAAGAGGGTTCGGGTTGAAGAATAAAGGAGAGGCTAAAGAAGAGAGAGAAATAGAGAGACAAAGGGGAAGGACAAAAGCGGATAGAAGAGTGAGACCTAAGAGTTAGGTCAGGATTTAGGCTGAAAGAGCAGCCTTGATAGAGAAAGGGAGACAGAGGGAAAAGTACTGAGGAGGGATGGTGCATGAGAAAGAGTGAGAAAACATACGGGAAAGGAATAAGAGTAAGGGGATAGGTTGAACGTAGCGAGAAGAGAAGGGAAAGATAAAATAAAGAGGGAAAGATGCGAGGAAGAGAGAGAGGAAGTTGTAAGCAGGTTGGTTGATTTAGTGTGTATGTGCATGCTGAAAATCGTGTATGATCTCTCGATATTAGAGTTAGAAAGAAAAGGAGAAATGCTTAGTAAAACTATGGATTAAGTGTGGATTCATGTTTGTCTAGATTCTACGCTAGAATTTGGGGTCAAATTTGTGGGTTGAAGAGACATCTAAGAGAAACCCAAGTCCAATTGATATCGGATTTGAAACAAAACTTGACTTGGGGATCAAATCAAGACTTCAAACCGACGTTGACTTTGGAGGCTGGAAATTGGACTTGAGAGTGCAATCCAAAAGTTTAGTATATTGGGGAGCGGAGAAGCAACTGTATTTGTGCATGTTCCCAAGCCTAAGTTGAGAGTCGTTTGCCTAAATACAAAAATTTGAGCAAATTTAGTTGCGAACAAACATCTTTCCTCAGCCTTCGTAGGATACTTCACTACCATTCGATTGCACCATGTAAATAATGTTTACTTAATAGTATTGGACTGTGAAAGTGCAGAAGAGCTTTGGAAGAAGTTATGCAATACATATGAAAAAGAATTGGCATCTAATAAAGTGTATCTGATGAGAAACTTATATGACCTTCACATGAAGGACATATATAGTGTTGTTGCTCATGTTAAGGATTTTGATCCTATATTCTCTCAGTTACAAGCTTAAAAAATGGAGATGGATAATTAAATGAAGGCAATTTGTTGTTATGCACCATGCCATCATCATGGGATATGTTTTGCACAGCTATTAGCAATGCACCTGGTGGTAAACTAGTCTATGATGGCATATGTGGAGCACTCTTGAGTGAGGAGATTCGTTGAAAATCTATGGTTGACACTCATAATGGAGATGTATATAATGTTCGTGATTCTTACCAAGGAAACAATCAGCAATGTGGGTGTAGCATGAACAAGGAAAAGAATGGTCAATGGAATAAGAGTAGCAGTAAATCAAGGAAGAGGGATATTGAATGCCATTATTCTCTTAAATTGTTACACTTATAGTTGTTGGTGAGCCTTCTTGCTATGAAAGAGGCTATATATAGAGGATCATGTCAAGTGGGAGCATGCCATGAAGAGTGAGTTGGATTCTATTCATAAGAATGGTACTTGCAATTTAATACCTTTGCCAAAGGGGAAAAAAGCTTTATCATGTAAATGGGTCTATAAGTTTAAATTCACATCAGATAGTGCTTCTCCAAAGTATAAAGCACGACTTGTTGCAAAGATTTTTAAGCAACAACATGGTGTCAATTTCAAGGAAATCTTCTCTCCCATTGTCAAGATGACTACCTTGCAAATGTTGCTTGAATTCATTGCAATGGAGGACCTAGAGCTAGTCCAAATGGATGTGAAAACTACTTTCTCGCATGGAGATCTTAGAGATGAGATCTATATGGAACAACTAGAGGGTTATGTAGTTCTTGGCAAAGAAAGTGCTTATATGGACTTAAACAACCCCCTACACAATGGTACCAAAATTTTGATGCTTTTATGAAGTCTCAAGGCTATTCTCAAAGCAATGGGAATCATTGTCTCTACCCAAGAGATGCTCAGATGGCAGCTTGATATGCTTGATACTTTATGTCGAGGATGTGTTGATTGCTCGGAAGTCCTCTTATGACTTGTCAATTCTCAAAAAGATGTTGAGTGAGGACATTTGATATGAAGGATTTGGGGGATGTCAAACATATTCTTGGTATGCGCATTACTCGTGATAAGAGTTAAAGATGCATATACTTGTCTGAATGTGAGTACATACGCGAAGTACTTCACACGTTCAATATGCAGGATGGAAAGGCATTGAGTATACCTTTACTCACATATGTCAAATTGAGCTAGGATGATTGCTCCAAATCAGATGATAAAAGGAATTCATGAAAAAATTCCTTATCAATCTATTGTTGGTAGTCTCATGTATGCTATGGTAGCTATGAGATCAAACATTGCATTTGTAGTAGGAGTTGTGAGTAGATATATGTCTAATCCATGCAAGAAGCATTGGGAAGCGGTCAAGATGATTTTGAGATATTTGAATGCCACTAAAGACAAGTGTGTATGCTTGGGTAGCGGAAATGTTAACTATAGTCATTGTTATTTTTTGCACTAATATGTCTTCATGGTGTCGATTAGATGGTTGATTGCGGGTATCTTGGAAGGGAAAAGTGGTTATTGTTGACAACAAGCCTGAGTCAAATGAGCATGAATTGGAATGATTGCAGGGATACAACACCTCTTTATGATGTGATCAGCTCTACTACAACTTCTTCAAGTTTCTTGAAGTTGATAGTGCCCGTTATAACAAGCATGATGCAATAAGATCGGCAACAGCACATGAAGCTAGCTCAAAATCATATTTCGGTGGAAGTTAAGCATGTCATATTCATGTTCCCTTTATCTTGTTGAGGACCTCAGGCCTCCTTTTCGGTCAAAAATTCATATGAGAATGCAAAAGGAGGAAATTACTTCAAATGCTTCCACATTTGTGTGCAGCTTAAAGGCATGCATCGACTGCTAGGCTATCGAGGTGGGCACGATTTTTGCAAATGGTAATGAAAAGATTGGTGCATTGATTGCTAAGGCAATGGAAAAGTTGGGAGAGATGGTGTTATAATTGTTATTGAAGGGAAGATTTTCCAAAATGAACTAGAAGTTGTGGAGGGCATGAAACTTGAAGGCAGGGGCTTCATCTCACCATATTTCATAACCAACATGACAACACAAAAATGTGAGCTAGTAAATCCACTTATTCTTATATACGAGAAAAAGCTCTCGGGCATGGATTCTATAGCCCCATTTTTGGAGTTGATTATTGTTGTTGACAATGTAGAAAATGAGGCTTTGGCAACCCTTGTTGTGAATAAACTTCATTTAAATTTGAATATGTGTGCAATTAATGCTCCAGGTTTTGGGAGAACAAAAAAAAACCAAACTTGCTTGACCTTGCCATCTTCATCGGAGGGTAGGTCATCAGTGATGAATTTGGCTTGCCATTGATTTAGCATGGGCAGAGGAGGTAAGTACACAGAGGTTCAGGGCAGTGATCACTGCACAGAAAATGTCAGGGAAGGGTTACGCCCATTATTCCACTCCGGGGAATCATTTGAAAAAAAAAACAATGGTGGTAGGAGAAAAGTAGACCAGCAAAGAGGAGTTTTTTTTGTTGTTTTATTCTTTATGTTGAATGTTTTGGGGGGCTCCTTGGGCTCATTTGGAGAGAGGTGTTCCTTTCTTCTTGTTTTGTTGAGGAGCTTCCTGTGTGCGCACGTGAAGGAGACGTCAGGGGTAGCAGCAGAGTTTAGAGGTGGTCTGAAGAAGCTAAAGGGGGGGGTGAAGCTTGGTGCTCCCTTGCTTGATGTGGCTCTCTTTTTTTTTTTGCAAAATGGCTCTTGACATCTGTGGGTTGAGCCTGGTACTCTCCATAATCACATTAGCCTTGAATTGAGGACTGTCCTATTCAACCCATACAATTGGTTTCATCCCCCTTTCCTGATGATTGTATGCCATCACCACTTCCTGGAGCTTGACAAGCGAAATATGGGATATGAGAGCTCTGCACCATGGTGATCCCTTTTCATCCAACATTTTGACATTTCTAGCATATGCTTGGGAAATTTGAATCTTCTCTAGCTCTGTTGCTCCAAGGGAATACCAAAACTATTATCACACTTTGGATTGATTACAAAATAGCACATTTTTTTGGGGAAAGGGTACATAAGAGGGAAACGAAAAAAGAGACCTTCGTGTGTCAGATGGACTGTCTTCTTTTTCTTAGTAAAGAGCACATCAGCAGATAGAGAGGGAAATTGCACAAGGAGAACCTGAACCACGGAGAAGAAGAAGACACACAGACATATAGGGGAGATAAGAATCAAGGGAGCTTCCTTCAGGGAGTTGTTGGGCGATTAGGAGCTGCTAGATGACTTCGACGTCCACCTCATTGGCTGGTGAGCTCTGATCATGCATTATTCCACTCTAAGTCTGGGGTTCTTTCCTCTTAGTATGGTCGCTTGATGTGATTTGGATTAATCTAGAATTTTATCAGACCGTCTTGCACTTCCTATCTCATATCTTGAATGGAGGAATCAACTTCCGAATAGGAGGCTAAAACCCCTTTGCACCTATCTTAGTATTAGCAAGGAGGAGAAATTGTTTTTTGAGCTTCACTAACAATTCGTACGTTATCTTCTTGGGTTAAACCATTGGATTCTCCAAGATATTTTCACAAGAACTGTTGCTCTCTCACCATTATCCATATTTTTTGAGTCTTCTAGAGGTACCCTAACACAGAAGGTTAGCAGTACCACGCTGTTGTTTTTTTTTCTTTTGCGGAGTTAAGACAAGAGAGAAACTCCTTGAATGCATTAGACAATTGCATGTATGACTTTAGAGACATCATTCATGGACCCCTACTGACCAAAACTCACTGATCATCTCAATTGCCACTACTGTTGGGCAGTTTTCTTGAACGTGTGTAGGACGTATACATGATAATATGGTTGTAAATCAGTGAGCAATATATGGATAGTTGTATGTATAAAGGAGTGCATTTCTATCATGAATGTCTGTGTTCCGCATAGCTTGTATGTACATGGAAAAGAGCATTTCTATTGTGACTGTTTGTGTTCAACATAGCTTGTGTATACATTGATTTGCTGCTTGGCTATTTGCTTGAACGTGTGTGTAGGACATATACATGATAATATGGCTGTAAATCAGTGATCAGTATATGGATAGTTGTATCTATAAAGGAGTGCATTTCTGTCGTGAATGTATGTGTTCCGTAGAGGAAAAGAGCACAAAAATGGGAGCCCCAAAATTTTTCAAATTATAAGCATAAAGTTTCTTCTTCAAATTTCTATGAAATACCTCATGAAGCTATGTAAATGCACTAGAGGAGTCCTCTAGATGCATAAACCCCAATTATTGTAACATAATCCTTGTAACATAGTAGGAGATTAGTGTTTTTCAATAAAAAGTGCTTAGGGTACATGTATATAAGTCACTTGGTGACTCTTTGTAAAGTCTTTTTACCATTGTGAGAATTGATGCCAAATTTCAAATTTGCCTCTTTCCTACTGATTGTCTTCTTCTCCAAGAGATTTTGTGTGTGTTTCATGCTTGAAATGTGTGTGTGGGACTGTTGTCTACTCCTTCCCTTCATATTTGAACTACTGTAGTGTGTGTATGAGCCTTGAGGAGTTGTGGAGCAAGAGTGAGTATTTCCTAACTTGAAACACGTTTATCATATTCGACTGAAAATACTATTAGATGCATCTCATCGAGAGCTTCAAAAAGATCCTAGCATTGACTAGATTTGGAGTTTTGGGCTAAGAGAAAAGCTCGAATTTGTGCGTACTACTATAATAGGTATCGTGGCGTGTATTTTCAAAGAATTAGTGAGCTGACGAGGTAGCTAAGACAAGACACATGCATGATAGCATAGCCACTTCATTCACCATCATGTGTTCACATGTCCTCATACACTTGGTATGTCTAATCTCTTGGACTGATAATTAAACGTATATTAATCCACCACTATATGCACTTGTGGGGCGATTGAGGTACAATCTCATCGACACAAGACCCTAAGGATTCATGACTTAGGTACACACATTTTTGGCACCGTTGGTAGTGACTAGCTTGGCCAAGGTGCCTTCATGATGGTTATTGCTATATTGTGAGGTGTTATGATGAGATTTTAAACTTTAAAATTTGGGCCCCAACCTAGTTAGAAGATTCAGTCTCTATCTAGATTTCACTCATTAACACAAACTTGCAAGCAAGCTTTATTCATGATAAAGGACATGCCAAAAAGCTCACATAGATTGATAAAAAGGACAAGGATAACCTTAAAATTAATTGTGAGTTCACTTTTATAGGCCTCTTTTAAAATGTGTCACTATTCACACTCTTATGTCTACCCTAATGAAAAGTAGGTATTATACCCTCATTTCGTGTGCAATTTGAGTGCAAAAAAACTATGTGAGAAGGTAGAGGTTAGGGGATCACTCAAAAGCTCAAGGACTCTATGGATTGCACAAAAATGGAGTAAGATACACTAAATTGGCTTATCAAATATTTCTAAGAGGTGGTTTTCATGTGTAAATGACTAACTTTAGGACCAATTTTGGAAAATTTATTGTTGTCATTATAATATCAACCATACTCTGTAGCTTCAATTCTTCACAAAGACAACCATCTTCTCTCTCATTTAGCCATCGAACTTAGCCCATGAGTTTCTACCTCCGGCATTCTCCCTTACTAGATTTTTTCATCCTTGATAGATGATCGACACATCCATTGATCTTCTAGAAGTGTGCATGTTGACACACATTGGGGTTCTAGAGTTCTTGCAAAATGATATATTACAGACATTGCATCTGATGTTTCTTGGTTTTTTGTTTTCGAAAATTATAGAGGTGTACTACTCAGTGTATTGCATGGGAAAAAAGGAAGTAAACATGTGTATGCTCGTGGACTTTAGATGGCCCTACAGAAATGCAAAAGAAACAAAATGGTGTAAGATGAAATGGAGTTTGGATCATGACTAGTTTTTGACGAAGCATCCTATTCTAATACTTGGAAAGATTTCACTTGAGGATGCTATGCTTGACTTGGAGCTAATGATGGTGACTCCATTGATTAAGTTCTAGATCTTGAAAGTCAAGTCTTGGATATCATTGTTTGACACAATGATAATATCTAGCACAATAGGTGTGCTACTTGGGTACACTACAAGGAATAGGGGCACATAGCGATGGTTAAGGCGACACAATTTTATCGCTATAAAAATTGCAAAAAGCATCGCAAGAAGCATCACGCGTGGACCGTCGGTTAAACGACGAGCAATACAACGTTTTTATCGACGTGTGGCATAACGATTCAAAAAAGCATCGCATAAGAGACGATATTTAATGTCGCTTATGCAACGCCAATTGTAGTGCTTTTTACGATGCCTTACCATTGCTTACACGATGACTTTTTGACGAAAAAAAATAAAACATTGGAGGCTATTCGATCGGCATCTTCATGTATCTGATCGAATAGCTCTCCAACGTTCGCAATTGCGCTATGCTTACGAGCTGAAACAATCGCTTGTAGAATTGTTGTTTTGTCTAATCTCTATCTTATTGTCTCTCTCTATCTTTGTTTCTCTCTTTCTACCTCTTTCTCTCTTTGATATATATACATATATATATTTATTTATTTATTTATTTATTTATTTATTTATTTATTTATTTATTTATTGCAGGTTATTCAAGAAGCTAACCAAACAAAAAATATGGCTAACTATTGTAAATACAATTTCGATTCTTTGTATATCATTTGAATTGTGTTATTCTCATTAGTTAGCATACTCACACTTATTGATATGCACATGTACTTATACATGATGAAGATGCACGTTCACACATATACACATGCACATACACACACATACATGTGCACATACACTTACACACACATACACATGCATATGCACAAACATTTCTACAACCACATAAAAAGACGTGCATGCATGCATTATTGCATATATACATACACATACACACATTAACATATACTTAAATACATGTATATGCACATCCACATGCATGCACATGGATGCAAATGGAAATGCATCCACACGCACATGCATGTTTCATACATATACACATGCATATACATACACTTGTATATGTTTATACACATACACATACATATGCACATATGTATATATACACACACATACACACATATACACATATATATGCACATACGTACACATACATATACACATATACACATACACACACATGCACATACACATATACACATACACTTACACATATACATGCACATACATATACACACACATACACATGCACATACACATATACACACATATAAAATTACACATGCACATACATACATATACACACACATACACATGCACATGCACATGCACATACACATACATACACATATACATTTACACATGCACATGCACATACATGCATATACACATATACATATGTACATACATTCATATACACACACATATTACACACATATACATGACATATGTACACACACATATTACATGTATATACATGCACATACATACATACATATACACACATACACATGCACATGCACATAAATAAACATACGTACACATATACACTTACACATGCACATGGAGATACATGCATATACACATATACATATGCACATACATGCATGTGCATATATACATAGATACATACATATACATGCATATAGACAAACTTACACATATAGATATATACCTAGATGTGCATATATACATTTTATATGCACATAACCACACATAAATATAAATGAATTATATAATTAAAGTATTAAAACACATGCTTAATATAAACAATAATAACAATCAATAGAACAAAACTTTTCATTACTTAATACCATACACACAATTCAAAACATAACTGAAATAAACAATATATAGATTATATATATATAAATATATATATAAATATATATATATATATATATATATATATATATATATATATATATATATATATATATATATATATATATATATATATATATATATATATATATATATATTAATGTAAATACATATCTAATGTCATCATCATGATCATCATCATGATCATCATCATGATCATCATCATGATCATCATCATGATCATCATCATCAGCAGCAGCATCATGATCATCCTCATCCTCATCCTCATCATCATGACCATCCGCATGATCTGATGTATATGTGTGAGCACCCTATGACGATCGAGATTGTCCCTCCTGTGTCTGTCTCTCCACCTCATCCATATCTGCCTCTCCATAATACTCCTAAATTACATATAAAAAACATAAACAAGTAAAACAATTAAAACATCCATAAAAATAAAATAATTATATAAAACTTAATAATACTCACAAAGGCATCCGGATGATCTTGCATATACTCGCTCAAATGCCGATATCCAAAATGTGTAGCATACTTGATCTCATGTTTTGTAGGATATCGGCCATAATCCTTTTGCTGCATTGAAACAAATAAAAAAGATTAGTTTCTTGCATTTTAACTAAAATAAAAAATGTACACATAATAACACATATACTATTTGTAGCTACAAAACTATGATGGCCCATTTGGCCTAGGTGCGATGTGTGGCCCGACTCAACTCTCTTCTTTGCAGCAGCCTATTTAGTTAAAGAAAAAAGTAGCACATAAATTAAATGTTTAAAATTAATAAAATATATGAGAATTATAAATATAAAATATTAATTTGTATACCTTCTAGTGAGGAAATGACTCATGAAGATGTAGTTGTCTACGAAAAAATTGCCACGTCTCAGCTGGTATGTTAGGTCGCCTCTTACCTTTTTTCACCATACAATATCTCCTGTTAATTTAATCTCAAACAGAAAAAAAGAATCCAAATACATACACATATATACACACACATACACATACACATACCCACATACACATATACATGCAAACATATACACATGCATATATGCATACATATACACATATACATACATATAACATAAACACACATATACATATCCACATATATATGTACACACATACACATGCATGCATATACACTCATTCATACAAAATACATGCATTTATCCCACAATAATGTGTATTTGTGTATATGTGAATATGTGTGTATGTGTAAATGTGTATATGTGAATATGTGTGTATGTGTAAATATGTATATGTGAATGTTTATGTATGTAAATAATCAGATTATTAATATCAAATACCATTAGTTGTAGATTCCAATTAATAAGATGGAACTCCACCACTGTCTTCTAATCGTGCAAGGACTATATATAGTAAGTATGTCAAACTTTTAATTTCAAATATATTTGATAGATACATAACTGATCTATTTTTTTGTTTCTTGTTATAATCGGATTCTGATCAATGAGAGGGCACTCCACCACCTCCTACCCATGCAATGACTTCACATGTCCTCCGATAGGATTTATGATGAATTTTACTATCAAGAGCATATTATATGTTGGTATAACTCTTGCTATGGCACATATCGAAGACCACGATTGGAATGTATATGAACATGAGGTAGAGTATAGTACTTTTGAGCATGCACGACCACCTAGTCAACGTGATAATGCTTGGGTATGTATTTTTTCTATAAATTAATGTGATTATTTTATTTAAAAACCATATACAAAATCAAATTACTGTTGATATACATGAATACTTGCTTGATGATGATGATGATAATAATATTCTCATGATTTTAATATACCTTGTACATGTCATGGACTTGTTGTTCATCAATTACAAGCAGAGGTTTCTAGAAATCCTCTACCTCTTGGTTTAGAGACTGAAATGGCTAGAGATTATCCATTGCCAGCTTGTGATCGTTCTCTAGTACAAACATATGATAGAAGAAGATATGGTGGATGGAATAGAGGACCATTTCCTTTAGATGGAGAGGTTTTCAACTTTTGGGGTAATTGCTATATGATTGCTCCATCCACTATTACTAATGCTGGTCATGGTCTCTTTATTGTAGAGGATTTTTATGTGCCTTCGAACTCTGAAGTCACTCTTATGTCATTTTGTGGTCCTACATATGGATGGGGAGATTGGCATCGACTTGCACGTTATGTTCAAAGCATAAGTACTTATGGAATATGTTTGAATGCAACATCCCTTACTAGTAGAAGGATTTCGCATGCAGAAAATGAAAGATTATATATTGATGGAAGACCTTACACACATGGAAATATAGCAGGTTTAATAAATAGTAGTCGAGGGTTACATAATATTTCGATGACTAATTGCACATTTGAGGAGCGTGAAAATAGTCATGAATCACCATACATGAGTAGAGATGTATCAAGATACATAGTTGTCAATGTTATTACTATACTACATGCTAATGATGAATTAGTAGTGAATTATGGATGGCGTAGACCTCCAAGAGCACTTTTTAGCTAGAGAGAGAATGAAAGTTCTCTCCATATTTAATAAATCATATATTTAATTTTATGTTTAAAGTTTAATTTTTATTCA
This sequence comes from Ceratopteris richardii, assembly GCA_020310875.1. Lineage (NCBI taxonomy): Eukaryota > Viridiplantae > Streptophyta > Polypodiopsida > Polypodiales > Pteridaceae > Ceratopteris > Ceratopteris richardii. Next base: position 128,563,235 of record CM035408.1, read on the forward strand.
TTTATGGAATACCAATGATTTTTATTCATGTGTGTAGATTCCACTGTATGATGTTGATGATATTCCTCCACACCATTCACAATTGCCAGTAAGACCTCATTTATCATAAGCTTCTATGAGGAGGCTATGCAAAAGTGATCATGTGGAATATGCAAGGTTGAAAGATCTATATTCAAAAGAAGATAAAGTACAAGATTTGTGCGACAATGATGAAGATGATGGCATGGCAAATTTTATTGAGGATTGGTATCAAAATGACAGTGAGAGCATTGATATTTCTAAAAATGAGAAATATCTTCGAGAGCAATGTCTAAAGCATGTATATGAAGGAAGTTGTTTGACACGACTAAGTGCGAGCTTACTTATTCTCGATCTTAGGCACTATTAAGGTATAATTTTCAATTTTCTATCTATTTATATATATATACATGCATCAATATATACATATAAATACATGCATATATAGATATACACATAATTATACATGAATGCATACACACATATAAACATACACACACATATACACACATACACATGTTATGAGAGTAAGGTCAAATTATACATACCTGTATCGAATGAAGATGTTTTGTCCATCTAGCCTTTAGAATTGTCCACCACTTCTACACTTGATACTTGATGTGGATTATCAATTTCAACCTTTAGAATCTTCCTGACACATCTGTTTCTCCTATTGTAGTCGACCTAATACATGTGTTGCTAACTCTTTTAAGAATTTTGCATACAAATATAAAGTATCAGTTAGCTATGGAGATATTAGGTCGTTAGGAAAATGGGAGGACCAAATTTATCTCAAAGATTTTGAAGGATGGAAAAATAATCATGCATCTTTAAAAATCTTCAAGATAAATTTGGTCCTCCTATTTTCCAAATGACATTATACCTCCTTAGCTAACTGGTACTTTATATTTGTGAACAAATATGTAAGCCTTAGTTAGCAAGTCAGGTAATAGATTGACTATAAAATGGGAGACATCCAGACGATTCAACAGTCTACAAACCACAATAAACAAAAAGAAAGAAATGAAATGAAATATACACAGCTACACATGCATACATACACATACATACATACACATACATACATATGTTGGTGCATTTTACCCAAGCCTACATGCATTTTACCCAAGCCTACATCTCTGATTTTCTTTTACCTCATGTCAAGGGATGCAAGACATCAAGAGAGGCCTAGAATGCACTTGCTTCTTTCTTCTCTTCCAACACTCGAGCAAGGAAGAACCAATTGTGGATGGAGTTCACAACAATGAAGAAAAGCCCGAAGCAAAATGTGACTGATTATGTCACAAAGATGAAGGATATTTCCGACCAACTTGGAAGCATTGGAGAGGTAATTGAAGAGGAGCAAATCATTAGACAAATCATAAATGGAATCAAAGCAGACGACAAGTGGGAGTCATTCACAACAACCATGGATTTATACATGGATATGCATGTACCCGACCTCAACACACTTATGGGCCAACTCTTCACTCATGAAGTAAAGATTAGCAAAGGTGGTGAGTCCTCAAGAGGTAATCAAACTTCTGCCTTATATTCTGATAAAGCTAAAGACAAGGACAAGTCAAAGAATAGGAAGAATGAAGATGAAGGTAGCTCTTTCCAAGCAAACTTTGTAGGTAGAGGAAGAGCTAGAGGAAGAGGCAGAGGTGGAAAGCAAGGCAGGGGGAGATTCCAATCATCTCAACCTTGCAATATATGTGGCTTATCTAATCATACTACTGAAGAATGTTTCAGGAACCCGAGGAACTCAAGAGGAAGAGGATTCAATAGAGGTGGATATGGATCAAATAGAGGCAGGTACAATGGAGGCTACAACAACAACTACTACAACAACAATTACAACAACAAACAACTATCAAAGTGGCCATAGAGGAAGAAGAGACTACAATAACTATGCAGAGGACCAAAGCCAAGAAGATTTGTTATTGATTATGAATCTATCAGTGAAGAAGCGTAAGGATGATGAATACATATTTTACATTGATTCGGGATGCTCAAACCATGTAGCAGGAAATGTGGCTTTACTTTCTGATTTGGAAGATCCTCATAACAAGCATGAAGTGCAGACAAGAGATGACACAAAGCACTCAGTGGAGAAGATAGGTAATGTGAAGACATCATATGGGAATATGAACCTCTTAAGCAAAGTCTTGTATGTCCCTACAATTACCAAAAATTTAATAAGTGTTGGATAGATTGTTGAAAAAGGATTGCAAGTTAGATTCAACCGATTTGGAGCATATGTTGAAGAACCAAGGCAAGGCTTTCGAAGAATTGCCAAAGGAGAAAAGACAGGAAGGCTTTTCACTTTTGAAGTGGAAAATACAAAGAACATAGCTTTGTTTAGCTATGGATCTCAAACTCTAACAGAGTTGGAGATATGGCACAAAAGGCTTGCTCACATTGGTGAGAGGACACTCAAACAAATTTGCAGGGACCAAAGTGTACTTGGTTTGCCTAATATCACAAGGCAACACATGATTTATAAGTGTGAAGCTTGTCAACTTGGCAAGGCTCATAGACAACCTTTCAATAAGAAAGGATATATGTATCAAAATCCTTTGGATCTAGTGCACACAGATGTGTGGGGTCCAAGTAAGGAGCCATCTATATCAGGCTCAAGATATTATGTGTCTTTCATAGATGATTGTAGCAGGTGGACCATTCTGTTTTTCATGAAGCACAAGGATGAAGTGTTTAATTACTTTAAGAAGTATATTGCTCTTGTTGAAAACCAAACAGGTAGGACTTTGAAAAGACTCAGATCGGATGGTGGAGGAGAATACTTCTCTTCTGAATTTGATACCTTCTTGCATGAAAGAGGCATTAAAAGGGAAGTCACTACAAGGTATACACCCGAACTCAATGGTGTCGCAGAGAGGAGGAACAGAGCTATTGTCGAAGCTGCAAGGTCCATGCTCAACGAAAAGGGATTGCCAAACTACCTATGGGTAGAGGCTGTGTCTACAGCCACATATCTCATAAATCGACTTCCATCTAAGTCACTAGATGGAACAACTCCTTATGAAGTGTGGAATGGAAGAAGACCTAGTCTAGAGCATTGTAAAATCTTTGGATGCTTAGCCTATGCTCACATTCCTTCTCAAGTAAGAGGGAAATTGGATCCCAAGGCAGAGAAGTGTGTATTCATTGGTTATGATCAAAACCAAAAAGGATATAGATTGTACAATCCAACCAATAAAGGATTTTCTGTGAGTAGAGATGTAATTTTTGATGAAAACAAATCATGGTTTGATGGTGAAAAGAAAGTGAAGCTGCCTTATGACTTGGATGAAGATTTTCCATCACTTCAACCAAAGGAGCCAAAGCAGATTGAAGAAAGTGATTCGGAGATTGACCTAGAAGACTTGGAAAGACTAAAGCTATGGAAGAACAAAGGTAAAGCAAAGATGCATGATGCTACATATGGACCCAAGAGCTCACATCAACCACTTAGAAGGTCTTCAAGGGAGAAGAAGAAACCAGAGAGGTTTGGTTATGATACTTCTTTGGTCACCAAGCACTCAATCTACATTGCAAAGGATTCAACCAATGAAGAACCTACCACATTCGAAGAAGCACAAAGCAAGAAAGCTTGGAGAGATGCAATGGATGAAGAAATGGAAGCCTTGAAGGAGAATGACACTTGGGAGCTTGTACCTAACAAGCCATCTATGAAGGTAATTGGATCTCGATGGATATACAAAATCAAGAGGAATCTAGATGGAAGTATAAATAGACACAAAGCAAGGTTAGTTGCTAAAGGGTTTGCTCAAACCCATGGTATTGATTATGAGGAGACTTTCTCTCCTGTTGCAAAAATGCCTACAATTAGGGTTCTCATTAGTCTTGCTGCATCTAGAAATTGGAATCTCTATCAACTTGATGTAAAGAATGCTTTCTTGAATGGATGGATTTCAGAGGAAGTGTATATGGCACAACCTCATGGATATGAGGATGCACATCATCCTAACTATGTATGCAAACTAAAGAAAGCTTTGTATGGATTGAAGCAAGCTCTAAGAGCTTGGAATTTCAGATTGGTGACCTATTTGCAGGACCAAGGATTCAAAGCTAGCAAGGCGGATACCTCTTTGTTCATAAAGAGGAATGGATATGAAGTGATCTATTTATGTGTGTATGTTGATGATATTATTATCACAGGCAATGATCTTGAAGGAATCAAACAGGTAAAGAGTCAAATGAAGGAGGAGCTCAAAATAAGTGATCTCAGACCACTCACTTACTTTCTTGGATTGGAGTTGATCTACACAGATTCAGGTATATACATCACACAAAGGAAGTATGTCCATGACATGCTCGTCAAGTTCAAGATGGAAAATACCAAGTGTGCAGGTACACCTATGGAGCAAAATCATAAGCTTAGTTCTTATGAAGGAGAGCCAATTGAAGACATCACAAGCTATCAAAGCTTGGTTGGAAGTTTGAACTATGCAACACTCACAAGGGTGGATATATGCTATAGTGTTAGCATATTGAGTCAATTTATGCATAAGCTGAGAAGACCACATATGGAAGCGGCCAAGAGAGTCCTCAAGTACCTAAAGGGGACCATGAATGAAGGTTTGTTCTATTCATATACTTGAGATATTGAGCTAAAGGTCTACTCAAATGCAGATTGGGCCGGATCTAGAGATGATAGAAGCACATCCGGAAATATATCGTTTGTAGGTTCAAAAATCATCTCTTGGTCCTCCAAGAAGCAACCAACCATGGCATTATCTTCTACCAAAGCCGAATATAGAGGTTTGGCTAATGCAACTCAAGAAATCATGTGGTTAAAGTCTTTGTACACATATCTTGGACTTCATTCTTCAACACTTCACATTTTTAGTGACAACACAAGCTCACTACATCTAGCAGCTAATCTGGTATACCATGCTAGAACCAAGCATATTGAAGTCCACTATCATTATGTAAGGGAGAAGCTAATGAGCAAGGATATTCAACTATCCTATGTCTCTACAAATATGAAATGTGCAGACATGTTGACTAAAGCTCTTGATGGTACAAAGTAAAATAGATTCAAGTTGATGATTGGCTTGCAGGAAATCAAGGACAATTCAAGACTTGTTTGGAGGCCAAGCATGTTAGGCTTGAGGGAGAGCTGTTGGTGCATTTTACCCAAGCCTACATGCTTGATATGCTTGATACTATGATCATTTGTAAGTCACATGTGTAGTCATGTGAACACCTCTTGTAAAAGAGTACATTTTATCTGTTGTAAGTGAAAAAAGAAAAAAGGAAAAGGATGGCTTACCTCATCCATGATGTAAAAGAAAAGTCGTGACTCTAACTACCTAAAACCACGAATTTTTGAGCTGAGGGAATATCTCCTAACTTTGGGGATCACTTTTAGGTCATTCGAATTCGAATTCAAAACTCCCTCCAAGAATAGCTATAAAAAGAGCAAGAAGGAAGAGGCAATTAGCAAGCCTTGTACGTGACCATTTCATGTCATTTTGTAGAGATTGAAGAGCTTACTCCATAGCTCTATCATTCTACTCCCATTCTGCAAACGCTCATTGCCAATATGGTTGTAATCATATGTGAATCTATACATTTATCATCAACTACTTCTCTGTTTTGTTCTCTACTATACTCACTCAGAGCAGTAACATCAGAAGGTCATATCTCGCGTTCTACTCAACATTTTTCAGTGTTTTAATGTGCATTAAGCTCTTACTATCTAGTTTGTGCATATAAATTTTCATGGTCATTGGATTAATACTTTGGGAGATATCTGCATTTTACTGCTCACTGGTCTATCTCTGTAGAGCCCCAAGAATGGCGGGCATGTTCCAGACTTTGTAAAACTTTGTTCTCAGTGCTCAGTCCATCATTTGAAGTGTTTTAACTTGGCTTGGGAAGCTTGCTAAGTCTATTTGCTATTTCCACAAGGAATTTATCTAATTCCTACCAGGTTGAGAGCACTGTTCAGTTTTTCTAGCAGGTGTATGTCCAAAATTAGCAAGTTTTTGAGAGCTAGTCATCTTGCAACTTATCTATTGACTTAAACTTTTGGGATACATGTTCCAAAGTACTTGGCTGATATTTTGGTGTATTTAGGAAGCTCAAAGGGTCTACTAATCAACTCTGAAGTCTCAGTTGGCTGGTGTGAAGCTGGTTGTAGCAGCACCTACTCATCTTTGGATTGCATCCACCATCTCTCTTCACAACATACACATATATATACACATAAACATACATATACACATGTTATGAGAGTAAAGTAAAATTATACATACTTGTATCGAATGAAGATATTCTGTCCATCTAACCTTTGGAATTGTTCGCTTAACCTTTAGAATCATCGTGACACATCTGCTTCTCCTATTCTAGTCGACCTAATACATGTGCTGCTAACTCTTTTATGAACTTTGCATACAAATATTAAGTATGAGTTAGCTATGGAGGTATTAAGTCATTTGAAAAATAGGACAAGTAAATTTACCTCGAAGAATTTGAAGGATGGAAGAATAATTTTAAAGGATGGGTGGACACAAAGCATCCATTCAGTGCAGGTTTTTGTTTTTACCTTAGCTATGGTAAGAACAAGAAGTTGCATTGAATGAACACTTCTTGTCTGCCCATACTTTAGAATTATTCATCCATTTTCCAAAATCATCAAGAGAAATTTTCTTGTCTTATTTTCAAACAGCCTAATACCTCCATAATTAACTGATACTTAATCCTTGTAAAAAAATATGTAAGTCTTAGTTAGCGAGGCAGGCAATAAATTGACTATAAAATGGGAGAAAACCAAATGATTCAGTGGTCTAGATATGAAAGTCTGCAAACCACAATATACAAAAAAAAACGAAATCAAATATACATAGCTACACATGCATGCATACATACATATACATACATACATACATACATACATACATACATACATACATACATACATACATACATACATACATACATACATACATACATACACATTCATTCATACATGCATACACATACATACATACATACATACATACATACACACATACACATACATATATGCATACACATACGCATATGTATATATACATACGTATAAAACTATAAAACACATATACACACATACATACATATACACATACACATATGTATATGCATGCACATGCATATACACATACACATACACATAGGCATACATATATATATATATATATATATATATATATATATATATATATATATATATATATATATATATATATATATATATATATATATATATATATATATATATATGTGTGTGTGTGTGTGTGTATTTATTTATTTTTATTAATATATTTTTTTTAATGAACTTACAGGTTATTATCTGAAAAGTCTTTACCAAGTCAGAATATTCTTCCTACTTCACATGATGAAATGAAGAAGATAATCAATAATCTTGGTATAGATGATCAATGTATACATGCATATCCTAACAATTGTATTTTATATAGAGGTGAATATGCAGACTCTTTGACATGTCCAAAATGTCAATCTCCTCGATATAAGGACGAAGAAGGTAAAATCCCAAAAAAGGTATTGAGACATTTTCCATTGGCTCCACGGATTAAACATATGTTTCAAAGCCCCGAATTATCAAAGCTTTTGACATGGGGACATGATCATAAAAGTATTGATGGAATAATTAGAATTCCTCATGATAGTGTTGCTCTTCAGCATATTGATTCTACATGGCCTGAGTTTGCACAAAATCCACATAATCTAAAGTTAGGAATTGCATTAGATGGGGTTAATCCATTCTCCATGAAATCCAGTAAATGGTCAACATGGTCAGTGGTAGTCATAAACTACAATCTTCCACCATATCTTAGCATTAAAGAGGAACATTTAATGCTTTCACTTTTCATCCTAGGAAAAAGATAATTTAAATATATGAATATATATCTTGCTCCTCTCATTGACGATCTCCAAGAGTTATGGAGAGGTATTAATGTCATTTGATGTATTGAAAAGCGTCAATGAAAGATATATTACGATTCATGGTATTGTGGCTTGGACTATTCATGATTTTCCAAGATATGGTGTTTGTTCAAGTATTGATGTAATTTTTTTATTCAATATGCATACAAATAAATATGAGTTAATCTAACTATATTTTTAGCATTTTTATGATGCAGGAATATCTACTAAGGGTTATAAAGTTTGTCCATATTATGGTGATTGGTTGAGATCACTCTATAGTAAGAATCTCAACAAAAATCTTTATCTTCGACATCGATGATTCTTTCTTAATGATCATCCATTAAGATCTAAAAGAGAAGCGATACATTGTAATGGAAAGCTTGAAACATATCAATGTCCAAAACCTATGGATTGGTATAAAAAATGGACAGATGGATCTCTGATAGATTCAGAATCAGAAATCTTTAGTGATGATGAAGATACTGAGTATCTGAAGAGAGGTAAAGGAAAATTGGCACTGGCGCAGAAGATATCAATATGATATTCTTTGGAGTATTGGAAAGAGTTAAAAGTATGTCATCTTCTTGATCTTATGCATATATTCAAGAATATTGGTTATTCACTATGGCATCATCTTCTTGGACTAAAAGATACCATAGCATCAAAGAATGATTTGAAAGATCAAAACTCAAAACCAAAGTTATGGCTAGTTTTTGATAGACATCGATAGGAAACGACTTATGCACCTGCTCCTTGGGTACTTACGACAAAAGAAATATGGACTATCAACAATAAGATTCAATTGATTTGGACTCCTACAGGATATGGAGCATCTTTCCAAAACATGTTTACTATGGATTATAAGAGCTTATCTAGATTAAAGAGCCATAATTGGCATAACTTTTTGAAACATATTTTACCTTTGGTTATCGATGGATGTACAACGAAAGGAGTACGAGATGTGATCTATCATTTTGGATCGCTTATAAGGTAATTATGATACTTTTATATTTAATATATATGAATATTTGATATCTTTTATTTTTTAATTAACTTCTTTATAATTTTTTTTATGATATGTATAGGTGGATTACATCAAAAGAGATTGACAAAAACTCTCCCACAAAAAAAAAGTGAATGCAAAGAGCTGTTTGATGGAGAAAGAGCTTCCTACTTCATTTTTTGATATTCAGGTTCATTTATTTGTCCATCTTATAGATGAAATAGAGATCGCATGTGTTGTCAACACTCGATGGATGTTTTGGGTCAAGCGATTTAAGGGAGTATTAAAAGGTTATGTGCGACAAAGAGCGAAACCAAAAGGATCCATGGAAAAGGGTTGGATGCTTAAAGAGTGCATGTATTATGCTAGTGAGTACCTTGAAAGAGTTCATGAAGAATCTCCACGTGCATGGACCAACAAGTCTTCTTAAAAAATAAAAGATGAGGTATTATCAGGTAAGGGAGTTCCATTTTTATTTACATTTCAAGAAAAAAATGATGTTTCTACTCTTGTAGCATATAATAGCGAATGCATGCAAGCATTGATAATAATGAGATTACAAATATATCTTCTTTCACAAATTGGCTATATAGTCGTTTTCAATGTGCCAACGCGAATAATGAAGAAATCTCAAATGAGCAAAGAGAGTTAATGATAGGTTGTGAACAAAAGGTAATTTTATTTTAATAATATTTTGTTTTTTTTCATATATGTATATTAGTTTCTATTTACTAATTTAATTTCTTTTGCAAGCTCGAATGTTCACTAATATGTGGGCTTTTGGATAGCATATTAGAATCAAAGCCATTGATTCTTTACGTAAAACAGAGGATTCTAATATTGTTGTTTCTTTCAAGCAACTATCACGTGCTAGCTCAAAAGAAAAGAACCTTATAGATGGCAAACTTGGTTATGTGGGAAATGTTGTGGTATCTACGAAATATCATTTCGTACATTCAAACAAGTAGAAAAAAGTTTATAGTTTTTATGATAGAGTTTATTATTTTTTTAAGCACTTAATAATGGGTTTTTGTTTTTATATATTTTGATAGGTCATTTTGAAGGTTGACTGGTTTCGAGCCGAGTATAAAGGTAGTAATTCCACATTAAGAAAGGAATTATCTGGGTTTGGGCCAATTGATTCTTCCAAGGTAATGCGATCTACTAAAGAACCATATATTCTTCCTAGGCATATTGAACAAGCATTTTTTTATAAAAACCTAGATGCTCATCCTTGGTGGCAAGTCATTCATGTTTAACCTAGAGGTAGGTCATTGTTTGAATAGTTTATTGTTAGAGAGATCGAAGAAAGTCCTCTTGATGATTCACCATCAGATACTGATACATCAACATCTGAAAGAGAAATTAGAATCATTATACATGATAATGATACTAATTCTTTTGATGAAGAGGATAATACTCTACATGTTGATTCTACTGATGATGAAGAAGAATCATCAGAAATCAATATTAATCCATCAATAGATGATGTGACTCATGAAAACACAGATTTAACAATAGAAGAAATAAATGAAATCAATAAGGATAATGAAGATGAGACTATATGTTGAGATATCAAGCTCAACATGTGATGATCCAAGATGACACGTACCAATTTTTTGTTTCTCTGACATGTATAGTGGTCACACCGGTATATGTCAAGGATACTTCATTGAGCTTTATTAGATTTATCTACCAAGAGTGATGGCACATTTGTTCCTTACCAGCTCACTCATTCGCGGATATTAGGTTTTTCCTTATGTACTTATCCTTATATATTGCACTTGTTGTATTCTTGTTTTTAGTTCATTCTTGTACATTCCTTTTTATATAATAGAAGAAGAAGAAGATCATTCTTCTTTGCCTCAAGCTGTGTGTGTGCTTCTCCTTGAGAGTGAGAGTGTGTGTGAGCTCTCTTCCTTATCTCCTTCCTTGTGACATGGTATCAAAGCAAGCGTGGCTATAGAGAGCTCGTGGAGAAGGCGACGGTGAAGAGTACGCAGCAAGGCATGGAGAAAATGCGATTCACAAACGACCTCCGTTTGCTACGAAAATTGGCGTGAAGGTAGAAGACCTCAAATATTTTCGAGATTTAACCCTTTAGGGTCAACTGTTTTTGTCATATCAAAGTTTTGGAGCCATCTCGACCTCCATTTTGAGTCTGCAAGGTGTGGCTCGTAGAAAAACCAGGTCAATTTCAGAAACTGTAACTTGTCTTGTGTTCGAAAACACTCATATATTCCATATCCAGAATTTCAAACAATTCCGTGTACTGTTGATACACAAAAACTGTCTCTTTTCAAGATCGAACTGTCACGTCATAGTGCAACAGTGTTCAAGCAAAAGTGTTGCTTGTAGTGTTTTGCAGTGTTGTGAATTGCTGCAGAAATGGCAAACGCAAATGGAATGAATCAGCTTATGCGCGATAAGTTGGACAAGAACAACTTCCATGCTTGGGGATTTAGAATGACGAATTTCCTGATGGGAAAAGGCTACTGGAAGTACATCGAAGGAGAGAATAAAAATGCTCCGCAGTTACCAGAAAGGAATCGGACTGAGGATCAAGTAAGAGCATATGATGAATGGAATCAAGGAGCACGAAAGGTAATGTATTGGCTATCTTTTAGCATACAGAATAGCATGATTGGACACATACAGGATGCCAAGACTCCAAAAGAGGCTTGGAACAGTTTGGTCACATTGTATGAGACCAATACAAAGGCACAGAAATTGCAACTCAAGAATGAGCTGCATACATTGGAGAAGAAGAGCATGTCGATAAGTGACTATACCTTGAAAATCAAAAGCATATGTGAGTCACTTGCATCTATTGCCATGAATGTAGATGATGATGATAAGGTGGAAGTGTGTCTTCGTGGTTTAGGAGCTGCATATAAGTAGTTCAGAACTTCTATACAGACCAGGGAAAATATTCCAAATTTTTCTGATCTGGTATCTATGCTGATTATTGAAGATAAGAATCTTGGTGAGGATTCAAACTCCCAAGGAAAATCTAGTTCTGAGCAGGTATTCTACTCAGGTAGAGGAAGAGGCAGAGGTAGAGGTTTTGGAAGTGGAACAGGAAATAGTAACCAAGACCAAACTCAACAACAAAATCATGCAGGGGGAAGAGGACAGTTTCGAGGTAGGGGGAGCCAAAGAGGCCACATAAATTTCCAAAGAAATGATTCAGGTAATGAGAGTAAAGGATGTTGGAATTGTGGTAAACCTGGACACTTTGAACGTGATTGCAGGTTGAAGAATCAAAATAACAGAAGCAGCATAATAACTATGCATCCACAAGTGCAGATGATTCTGAGAAGCTGTTCATGGTTCAACATCACATGATGAATACGATGTTTGCTGGTGTTTCAAAATCAGATGATAATGTGTGGTATGTTGATCCAGGTGCTTCAAATCACATGACTAGTCATGTGGAATGGTTTAGTACTTTGCAAAAATTGCCAGTTCCTGGATATGTTGAAACAAGTGATGACACATCACATCCTATTGAGCATACAGGAAACATAGCACTATCGATGGAGGATGGAAAGGTAAAACATCTTGATGATGTGTTGTATGTTCCAAATATAACAAAGAATCTGGTTTCTGTTGGACAAATGGTTGACCAGGGATTACAAGTCAGGTTTAATGCTGATGGATTATATGTAGAAGAGTACAAGCAGGATGGACGATTGGTTGCCAAAGGAAACAAAGTGGGTAGGATGTTCACCTTAAATGTGAAGATTCCTAAATGAATGTAGCCATGTTTGCAAAAGGTGCAAGAGTTATTGCAGATATAGAGATGTGGCACAAATGGATTGGACATGCAAACTTGCAAAGGCTAAAATTGATGCAGTTAAAGGAGATTGTCCATGGACTACCAAATTTCAAAGTTGTAGAAATGCAAAAGGTATGTGCAACATGTCAATTTGGTAAACAGTCAAGAGCATCATTTCCACATGACAAGCATGTTAGTGAGAATGTATTAGAAGTAGTACATAGAGATGTTTGGGGTCTAGCAAAGACCACATCTATGGGCGGTTGAAGGTTTTATGTTACTTTCATTGATGACCATACACACAAAGTATGGGTATATTTCATGAAAGTGAAGAGTGAGGTGTTCACTCACTTCCAGAATTTTAAAGCTATGGTGGAAAAGCAGACAGGGAAGTACATTCAAACATTAAGATCTGATGGAGGAGGTGAATACATGTCAAATGAGTTCAGTATTTTTCTAAAAAATCATGGAATTTGGCATCAGTTTTCATGCAAGTACACACCACAATAGAATGGCGTTGCTGAGCGCAAAAATAGACATATTGCAGAAATAGCAAGAGCCTTGATGGTTGAGAAGAATATGCCTCATTGTTATTGGGTAGAAGTTGTGCATATTGCTATATACATCATGAACAGAACTCCGACTACTGTTGTACATCAAGTTACACCTGAAGAGAATTTTACATGTAAAAAGCCAAACTTATTACATCTGAAAGTTTTTGGCTGTATTGCATATGTACACCGAGATGAAGTGAGGATTAAGCTTGATCCAAAAGCACAAAAGTGAGCAAAAGGGATATAAATGTTATAACCCACTCACATGACATGTAAAGGTGAGTAGAGATGTGGTATTTGATAAATTGTCAAGCTTCTATGAAGATGCCAAAGAAGGACTGAATCTTGAACCAAATGACAAAGAAAATGCTAAAAAATCACGTGCAGAATCTCAAGTTTTGAATGGACTCGATGCATCACCAAGCAATAGTTCCAACTCAAATCCATGGAGTGGAAGATTCCGTGGAAATTTCAGTCCACTAAATTCATCAAATACATCCAAGAAAGGTAAAGCAAAGCTTTCTGCGGGTCATAAAACATGTGCAAGTTTTGAAGACGTTGATGGAGATTCAAGCGGTTCAGAAAAGAGTCTTGATGAGGAACTTGAACTGCCCTCTGTGAAGACTCCAAGAGTAAGAAGGGCACATGCAGATGATACAAGGAGAAGTGACCCAGGACCAAGAAGATCTGTGAGGATGCGGAATTCAGTGCAATGATTGATGTATGAGAGTTATATGGCTCATCATTGTGCCTACATGACAAAGGTAATACAAGATGCTGAACCTTTTTGCTTTGAAGATGCAATTGAAATTGTAGATTGGGAAAAAGCTATGCATGAGGAGATGGCTGCACTTTATGGAAATTATACATGGAAGCTGGTTCCATTGCCGCAAGGAAAGAAACCTAGAGGCTGCAAATGGGTTTACAAGGTAAAGCATAATGCTAATGGTAGCATAAACAGGTATAAAGCACAATTGGTAGCTAAAGGATATGCACACGCATACGGCATTGATTATGAGGAAACATTCAGCCCTATAGCTAAAATGTCTACTGTCAGAACACTTGTTTCATTGGCTATAACAAAAGGATGGACTTTGCATCAGATGGATGTGAAGAATGCTTTCCTACATGGTGAGTTACAGGAAGAAGTATATATGGACCAGCCACAAGGATATGAAGATTCAAAGCATCCAGAATATGTTTGCAGGTTGCAAAAGGCTTTGTATGGGCTGAAGCAAGCCCCTCGTGCATGGCATGCAAGGATTGCTGATTACTTAACCAGCATTGGGTTTTCTATGTGTGATGTAGATCACTCACTACATGCAAGGAAGGTTGATGATGGCATCACTATTGTGGCTATTTATGTTGATGACCTGATTGTAGGTGGTGATAATGAAGGAAGCATCGAAGAGGTAAAGCAACTTCTTATGCAGGAATTTGACATGAAAGATCTTGGTGTGCTGCGCTATTTCTTGGGCATTGAGTTTATACATATAGATTCAGGTATATGGATGTCGCAAAGGCAATATGCTTTGAATATGCTGCAAAAATATGGTATGGCTGATTCTAAACTGATTTCTATGCCCTTAGATAAGAATTTGAAGCTGGATACTACATTAGGTGAAGCATTAGAAAATGCTACTATGTACAGGAAAATTGTGGGAAGTCTTATATATCTCACAATTACAAGGCCTGATCTAAGTTATACTGTTGGACTTGAAAGTCAGTTTATGCAGGTTCCCAGGAAGCCACATTTGGATGCTCTGAGGCGCACTCTACGTTATGTGAGTGGTACTTTGGATTATGCATTGTTTTATGAGGCTGGTCACTACAACATATCGAGGGTATACCGAGGATGCTACCGAGGCAAATGAACGAGCATGATTTCTTCGTGACGTCGATGTTAGAGTTGGTATAAGCGTCAGAAAGAAAGCTCTGGTACAAGCGCCAGTATAAGTGTCGGAATAAGCATCGATATATGCCTCGGTATTACCGACGCTTATACCGACATCCATACCGACACCCGCACAGGGCGTACCGAAACCTATACCGACGTCCATACTGGAGCTACCGATGCGTATACCGACGACCTTATCTGCACAATTTTTTTGGGCAGAATGTGTTGTCTTTTGCTACAGCATGATGTCGTCTAGCAAAAGACAATACACTCTGCCCAACTGAGTACATGTGTTATGTACTCTAATGGCAACCAAAACATAAACTTATATGAGCAAAAATGATCAATGAATCATGTACAGAAAGTTGTATATTCCATAAATGAAAAATGTACAAAAGTGTGGCAAACCACTTCTATACATGAATCGAATACAAAATGTGACAAAGCAATTCCATATAAGAATCGAATACAAAATTATGGTACATCATTTCCACATAGAACTGTAATACATAATTGTGGCAATGTGACAAAACACTTCCATATAGGAATCGAATACAAAATTATGTTACATCATTGTCATATGCGAGTGTGATACAAAATTGTGGCATTGATCAAAATATTTACACCTAAAATCCTGCAACAAAACATATGTATAAAATAAGACCAATTAACATGACATTTATAAACAACAACTAAAAACACAAAACCAAGATATAACTTTACCTAATCAAGAATATTCTCCCATGAGACGATTGCACCGCATCCCTCTAAGTCTTGTAACGGTGCAGTCAGTCCATGTCGATATCCATATGATTCTTCACTTCGCGTCGGAGGACGACCCATTGCCAACTCCTATAATAAATATGCAAAATGTTAGATGAACATACATAATGTGCTTAACACAAACAACTTCGATAATTAACATGATACTTACAAATTGGTAGCGCATACTGTCGTATCCACCGCTACTTAAATGCGACGTTCCAACCGTATCTAAACGTGTGGCCACCGCATCTCTTTGTTGACGATATCGATCAGGAGTATGTTGCTGCTCATCCTAAATCAATTCCCATTCTTCGACATCTAGCCATATAGGCTTCGGTAAGCCTGCTCTAAAAGCATCGCGAGCTTCCGATCGTCGATGAGACATTACCTCGCATGCCGTATGTTGAATCCATTTGGAACTTATAATAGGATTCCCAGGTGCTGGTCGGTACTCTTCATATATGCATTGTGTGATATGATTTTTAGAGTCCCTATCCTGTTCGGTCCATTTTAACATTACTGAATGAACGAATTTGATGGAGCAGAGTTGTTGAATGCGCTGAGGCATTGACTTTTTTGGCCGCATCCATAACTGGAGCTCCATTACAGATATGATATATCTTGGATTCGTCATGATCATTCGCACCCCAAGGTGTACGTGGAGATCCCATCTAATGCAATGTGAAGATCTCATCTCATCCAATGTGTATATATGCATGCTTGTATGCATATGCATGCTTGTATGCATATGCATGCTTGTATGCATATGCATTCTTGTATGCATATGTATACATGCATGTGCTTGCATGCTTGTATGCATATGTATATGCTTGTATGCATGCTTGTATGCATATGCTTGCATGCTTATGCTTGTATGTATATGCTTGTATGCATATGCTTGTATGCATATGCTTGTATGCATGCTTGTATGCATATGTATGCTTGTATGCATATGTATGCTTGTATGCATATGTATGCTTGTATGCATCTGCATGCTTGTATGCATATGCATTCTTGTATGCATATGCATTCA